>JAIFZK010000022.1:5362500-5365000 GCA_027481765.1 Tenualosa thibaudeaui
ATACACACACACACACACACACACATTATATATAACAACAACACACCAAGCCAGTAGGACTGATAGTGATTCCACTCATTACTGAGTGTTGTATAAAATAATGCATTATCACAACACAGAGATTAATTCATTAATTTACAGAGTTTACTGTACTACTGCCCATTAGCTTAACAGTGCTAACAAACTTGGCTAACCCTCCAGTGTAGCAGTATAGTGCATGCTTGGCACTGAATCCTTATCTGTCCTAGCTTATCATGCATGATACTGAGAAAGAGATGAACTAGGAGTGGAGGAGGAGGTGGAGTGCAGTGGTAGTAGTAGAGGGACAAAGAGAGAGAGAAAGAGAGAGAAGAGAGAGGGGAGAAAGTCAGTTAGTAAATATGGGTGTTCTTTTGTGCTGTGATGTAGCCTCCAGCATTTTCTATTTAGTCCTTTGAATAATATGTGTTTGTGTGCCTTTGTATATACACGCACAAATGATTTGGCACTTGGCAACTCAATTACTTTATTTGCAGGGAAGACAGTGTAGCACATGCGGTAATAAAGGAGCACAAACTACCTCAGTGTGTCATTCCCTCTCTCTCTCTCTCTCTCTCTCTCTCTCTCTCTGTCTCATCCATCCCTCTTTCTATAGGCCTCTTTTCATTCTGCCTCCTCCTACTGCTCTTCTCTTCTTTCTTAGAAATTCTCTTCCTTTCCTGTGCTTTCCTCTCTCCTCCCTCTGTCTCTTATTGTTTCCTTTTCTCTTATCCCCAGTCAACACACCTCTCCTGTTTCTCCTCTCCTTTTCACTCCTTACCTTGTTTCTCCACTCCTCTCCTCTCTCCTTTCTGCCTTTCTTTCTTTGAGTTTACTGGAATTTCATTCTTGAGAACATGGTTTGTTCTTGTCCACTGAGAGACTGAGAGGTCCCTTACACTGAGCCTTCTCTTTAGAACACCTGGAGTTCAGGACACTAACCCCAGTCTCCCCTGAGAGACTCCCTTCTGAGCCAGTCCAAAAATCCCAGTGTCCTCCTCAAACCCTAAGCCCTAACCCCTACGTTCTAAGCCCTAAGCCCTACGTCCTAAGCCGTAAACACTAAGCCTTAAATCCTAAGTCCTACGCCTTAAGCCCTAACTCCCTAGTCCTAAATCCTAAACCCTAAGCCCTAACATCTAAACCCTAAGTCTCAACTGGCACGAATCAGCCAATGGTGAAGTTGTGTCATGCTAGTGAAGTCTCTGAGTGTTCAGAACTAAGGGGGTGTAAATACGAGCCCCCACAGTAAAACACACACACTGACCATGGCTGCAGAGTGTCCCGACATGTGTGCCCTTTAACGAATTTCTGACACACCCACACTATTTTAGATCTGGATCTGGCCTTGATACCCCAGTGTAGAGTATAATCTTACATTTTCCACCTGTTGATCTACCAGACCCCCTACCTCACTCCCTCTTCTCCCTTTTCCCCCGGGACTGACTGCAATGGTAGGCTGATGCCACAGGATGTGCTCTCAAAACACCAACCTTAGACCACATCTCTCTCCAAGCCTACTTCAAGCTGAAACTCTCCGCTGCTGAAGATGTTGGTACTCATTAAAGCTATATTTCTCCTAACATCACCATTCCATTTCTATAAAAGGCTTCCCATTGGGATTATACTACACCAGTAAAACCAACTACATCAGTGGCTCCTGCTGGCCCTAACTGGAAACAATGACTCTTCCAGTAATCAGATCATTCCATTTTATTCCCCTTTTTTGACAGTGCCTAATTAGTTTTTCATTATTCACATTACTTTTCAGATTGTATTTTTTCTTATGATGCTCTTCACCTCTTTGTATTGTTATTGTATTGTACAGTTATTGTGTTTGCCCCACGTCATGCTGCAACTGCAAGCTTGGTATCAATAAATCTATCTATCTATCTATCTATCTATCTATCTATCTATCTATCTATCTATGTATCTATCTATCTATCTATCTAAAGTAGTAAGTCATATGATGTGACATGACGCACACAGAAATGTATAGATCTGTAAAGCACTATGTCACTATGTCATATGTCCCTGAAAAGGTAGGAAATCATCCCTTTAATTATTACCTCTGCCAAAGAGGTTGTGTTTTCTCCAGTTTGTCTGTCTCTTTGTTTGTTTGTCTGTCTGTGAGCAAAATAACTCAAAAAGCACTGCTTGGATTTGGGTGAAATTTTCGGACAACATGGTCATTAGGCCAAGGAACAGATGATTATAATTTGGTGGTGATCTGGAACACTGTCTGGAATTTGTATAGGGTCAGCTTTTCTAGTCTGAAAAATCATCTGATGTTTTATGATGTTAAAATAGTTTGCTACATTTATTGACCCATCAACTCTTTATGTGTTTATGTGCATGCAAACTCAAATGTAGGGTGGACTCCATCAGGCAGTGACAATCCTCCCCATCTACTCTCCTCTCCTCCCCTGCACTCTCGTCTCCTCCCTCTGCTCTCACTCACCATTGCCGTCGTCGAAGAAGT
>JAIFZK010000022.1:5370000-5385000 GCA_027481765.1 Tenualosa thibaudeaui
CAGTAGAAGGCTCTATGGCCTATCAGTCTCCCCCTAACTGTGGAAGGGACTGGCCCCCCTCTATTCTTGGCACAGGTTCAGAGTCAACACATGCAAGGCTACACACACACACACACACACACACACACACACACACACACACACACACACATACACAAACACAGACATATACACTAAAGCACATGATCTCTCTCCATCAGACACACAAACACACACACACACATATAGACAAAGACACATATGGACGTACTCAAAAAAAGCACTTGCTCACTCTCTCTCTCTCTCTCTCTCTCTCACACACACACACACACACACACACACACACACACACAGACAGACATAAAGACATAAAGACACATATGGACATACTCAAAAAGCACTTGCTCAAGCTCTCACTCTTTTGCTGTCTCTGTCTCTCTCTCTCTTAGATACACACACGCACACGTACGCACACACACACACAGACACACACACACAGAGGCAGACAGGAAGAGGGGGCTAGGTGGGGAATTCTGGGATATTTGATGCTAGGTGTGACCGCCAGAGAACAGGGTGGCCCTCAGCTGGTTCTGATTTCCACACGCTCTCTATGGTCCAACACATGGCAACCGCACTGGGCGTATCACAGCAACTCTCTCCTTCTCTGACCATAGACCAGATAGATACACACACACACTCTCACTCTGTTTATGTGTGTGTGCATATATATATGTGTGTGTGTGTGTGCGTGTGAGACAGAGAGAGACAGACGTTCAGAGGGCATCTACTGTATCTATTACAAGCCACCTTCCTCTCTCCTCTCCTATAAGCTTACATCAGGACCAGCTGATCAACCAATCACGTCACGGTAGCCGAGACTGGATGCAGAGTTCCAACCAATCACATGCAAACCTCATACAGTACAGATGAACCCTGCTTGAGATTTCATAAGCAACCCCCTTCTCCCCCAACACACACACACACACACACACACACATACCTGGCTCTGTTAGATTGTGGAAGAATCCAGTGTGTGAAATGCCCCAGCCAGCTACCAAGAAGTAAATGGCAGTTCTGGGTGGGCATACACTCACTCCACACACTCATGCATGTAGTATATGTCCAGTGCATACACAGACTGTAAGTGTAAGGGGGAGTTTGCACATCCATGCACTCATACACACACACACACACACACACACGTAATCACAGCAGTGTGTATAGCCTATATATACTCATCACTCATAAGAGAGCACACACGGATTGACAGAGTGGAAAGAGACAAGCATTGATATGAGTGAGGTAACTCAGAGTGGTGTTGACACTCTCACACTTTAACTCAGGGCGATGTGAAGGCTCTCACGCAAACTAATGGCCACGGCTTTTATGCTCACGTGGTGGAGATGGGTAAGCAGTATCATGGCTATACACATGCGATGCACGTGAACGTGTGTGTGTGTGTGCGTGTGTGTGTTTGTGTGTTTGCGTGTGTGTGAGTTGTGAGAGTGCGTTTGCATGTGTGTGTGTGGGTGTGTGCGTGTATGTGTGTGTGTGTGTGTGTGTGCTGCAGTGGCAGTCTCTTACTTGCATCCTCTATTTTCAGTGTCCATTGTACAAATTTGTATCAGTAGGGTAGCAGAGTATGGTCTCTGAGCGCAGGGGGGTGGAACGTAGTGTTTGAACATGCAAAGGTGGAAAATCATGTGGGTTGTCATTTTGGAATGTAAAAACATCAATAAAGTGCGAGAGAAGAAAAACAATGAGGTGTTGACAGTATTTGTGTGTGTGTGTGCATGTGTGTGTGTTTGTGTGTGTGTATGCATGTGGGCGCGTGTGTGCATGTGTGTGTGTTTGTGTGTGTGTATGTATGCGTGTGGGCGCATGTGTGCATGTGTGTGTTTGTGTGTGTCTATGTGTGTAAAGTTGCCAAAACTTTGGTAGCGTAACGCCATGGCGACCTAATCCAAACAAATACCAAAGCTCGTTTAATCCTGATGATCCCTGTGCTATCACACCTGAATTAAAGTGGCTTTTTGTATGTGTTCACACAAGGCACCTGCTGTGTGGCTGTCAGCCACTGCCGACCTACCTGAGTCCTTTGGTGAACTAGACTGTAAAGCACTATAAAGTCCATGTGGTCCAAAACCAGCCAACAACACACACCATACAAAACCACGTTATAGCCTGATGATAAAACACATCAGATTAGCAATCCTGTCCATATGTTTTTCTGTCCTTGGCTCTCCGTCTTCCTATCACAATCCTTCCGTCATCACACCTCCCTCCATCTCTCTACTAATCCATCTCTCCCTCCCTCTCTTTCTGTGTCCTCCTCTCTTCCCATTGTTCATCTCTCTATCACTGGGTTTCAGCCTCTCTGACAGTGAGGGCTTTGTTAGCGTAGCTCTAGGGATCACTCTTGTCCCGCGGGTGGCTGTGATGTAATAATCATACATTCAACTGGGAGCTGAAAGTGCTGCCGCTCAATGTGTCTGTTGTTCACTTCCAGTTACACTCCTCCTACCACACCACCACCACCATCACCACCACCAGCAGCCATGTCCACATGGATCTCTCCCGAACTGGGCTTGGGCCCCAGAACCCAGCAGCATGGAAGAGGGCTGAAGAGTTTGAGAATCAGGGCACTCCAGAGTATGTGACATCCTCAAAGCCATCCATGAACACTTCTTATTAGGGTAAGGGCAAGCGTTCTGTAAATAGATGAGATCTGTGCATGTGTATGTGACTGTGTTTGTGTGTGTGTCTGTGTGTGTGTGTGTTTGTGTGTGTGTGTGTGTGAGAGAGAGAGAGAGAGAGAGAACTGAATGGATGTGAGTAGGACACACAATCACATCCTGAGTTGATGCGTGAAAGTGTCATTAGAAACTATAAAGCAGGATTCCATTACAGTAACAGACTCAGTCAGGTAGACATAGTCAGGTGTCTATGCACTGGAGTTGAAATTAACGCCAGTTTGTATTTAGGTGTGTTCCAGTTTCACCCTGCATTCAGGACTGTTCCTGTGTGTTCTCTTTTAAAAAGGGACAGAAATGTCTTCAGCAACTTCTGATGGAGAGGAAACCTACCTACAGGTGAGTTGTGCAAACAAACTTGTTTAAGCACACACACACACACATACACACACACACTCACACACATACACTACCTCACACACACAGACAAAAAAAAACTCTGGCTGCTCTCTATTTCACCCTTTTGTGGAAGTGGCCATCTCTGGGATTGCCTTGCCCATTTCATGCAATTTCCGCAGCACACAGACACCCAGCCAAAAGGAACACCCACTGCAGGTGCACCATAGCCAACACTCCCAGAGGGGGCTGGCACCAGTCACTGCATGCCAATCCAGGTCATGCTTGCAGTGCCAAGTGAAGCTACTTTTGCTATGGATTCCTGACCTAACAAGTGCACAAAGAGGTGCAACTTTGTTTTTTTTTTCTATGTTTGAGATTCCAAAACATATTTCCTCGCCAGACAAAAAAGAGGGAAAAAAACTTGGCAAGTGCCCGTCACCAATGAGCAAGACCTTGCATGACTTAAGCGTACCACAAACTCTTGACAGGAAATCTGACCTGAGGTATGTAGACGAAAACCACAAGACAGGGGGTGAGAACGGCGCGGGGAACTGTGTTGCTGTGCGCCGCGGGTCGATCTAAGGGAAATTTAGATGAGTGTGGTCTCGCGCATGGAATAGTTTTCAAACGGGGCCATGTTTGTTTTACTGACAGCTCTGGGGCCGGGTGCATGGGCTTTTATTTTCTAAGAAAAAACGAGAGAGATACAGGGAGGAAAGAAATGAGGTGGAGAGGGGGAACTAAGCATTGTGCGTGCGAAACAGGAACAGTCCGATCCAACCAGAAGCTGCTTTTTGAAGACGCTCTGGAGAGAACTGTTCGCGCACCACAGATCACACGATGTCGAGACAACCTCCTCCAGGGACAGGGAGGGGGGACTCCAAAGACAGTGGCAGCTGCCCAGAAAAACATGCGCTTAGGAAACAATTTTATGGTTGGAGAAAAAGAAAAAGAGGGAGAGAGAGAGAGAGAGAGCTGAGCTACACTGTTCCACTGATTTAGTATGCCATTAAAAATACCTCAAATAACTTACTCCGCATCCGCTCCCCCTCCACCTGAACACCGACAGCAAAAGTAGACTAGTGCGTAATACAAACGAAAACATGCAGCACCTTCAAGATGACAGAGCACCTTGGGTACTTTTAAGAGTTTCGAGTGTTTACAGGTTTACTCAGCTGGGCCTGGCAGTGTGGTGCGCCAGGTAGATTCGTTGAACTGATTTATTTACCTGCCTAGTGAAGAGAATTGCCGCGTCATGGTGGTGCTGATGGTCGTCATCCAGTGGGTTCTGCTGGTTCTGCCATTTGCAGAAGCTCTTAAGGGTCGCCGCTGCGTTTTTGGAGACTTCCAGACCTTTCTCCTTCTCCGTGATGGTGGTCACTTTCACCACAGACAGCCGAATAGGGTTCTCGATGCTCGCGTGCCCGTACAGCTTGGAGGCGATAGAGGCAAGCGTCAGTAGGTAGTGGTTCAGGTCCTTGCCATATTTCTTTGACATGGACTCGTCGGCAACGAGCAGTAGCTCCACATTCCTGGCGCGAGACACAGACCTTTTGCGCCTTTTGACATTGTCACTTTCAGAGGTCACGGACTTGGAGAACTTCTCCCACCATCTCCTGCCCTGCGCTCCGTGGTTGTCATCCACCTTTAGGGCATATCCTCGACGACGGCTCCTGCCTTTACCCCGGCCTTTCCGCCGACGGTTCCCTGAGGTGTCTTTCTGGCGTCGCCTCTCCCGTGTGCCGCAGCTCTCGCCGGTAGGCATCTCTTCGAAACTGAAACTCTCGCGGATGTAGTAGTGCAGCGCGCGCTCTGCATCCTCATCCTCAATCACGTGCACATCGTTTTCGTGACCTTTGGCTCGTTTGAGCGGTCTGATAATGTAACGTGCGTGCTCCAACGCGAAAAATCCTTCGAGACCACCGCCACATAAGGTAAACACCGCTAAGGACTCCGGATTCAAGTCCACCGTGCCTCTGTAAACACATTCCCGGTGCAGGGGCGGTGCGCCCTCTTCCGCCCCCAGCAGCGCAGTCACATACTTGGAGCTAAAGTGATGTGACAGAAGCGCCTCGTCCCTCTCCATATCCAACTGGAAGCGCTTTCCATCTAGGTAGAGCAGGTACCCCGCTTTCCCGCCTCCGTGATAAATCCTGTCTATTGTCCGCACTAGTCCATCCACGCTCTCGGCCAGTGGCGGGAGCGACTCATTCACAGGTAAGGAGAACGCTCTGAAAGTGACCAAGCTCGCGCTGGGCACGGTATCGCCGGTGCGGAATTCCACAGCGCATAATAGCAGTAACCTCAGCAGCACCGCTCCACCGGTGCAAGAGCGGAAAACGCAAACCATCTTCACACAAAAACACGCAGTCCGCACCGGAACATTCGCTTTTCGGTCAGCACACCGACAAGAGAAAACACCGGTGAAAAGAAGTTCTGGAAGTGCACCAACAGCAATTTATTTGGATGCGCATCTTCTCTTGATACTCAAACTCCCCCGGAAAAGTAAGAAGAGACGGAAGAACAAAGGCATCGGTGGAGTGAAAGACAAAGCTGAGAGAGAAAGCCAGAGGGGTGCAGAGCAGCAGAGTTTGCAAGGACGAGGCTGAACTTGAAGAACAAAACACAAAGTTTCCTCTTAAAAGCACCAGGGAGAGGGAGAGAGAGGGGGGAGGAAAGTCCTGCCCCTTTGCGCTAACTCTCTACTCCACCCCTCTCTCCCTCTCTCTCTCTCCCTCTCTCTCCCTCTCTCTCTCTCCCTCTCTCTCTCTCTCTCCTCTCTCTCTCTCGCTTGTGAGTCGCCTCGTTCCCTCAACTCTGCGGTCTCGTGTCTGGAGAGAATCAAAGAGAAGTCAAGTGCTGGAGGCTGCTAGGTCTACCGACCCTCTCAGATCCCCTGTCCCTGGCCGGCGCCGCGGTGTAAAGACTGGGCGAGTTGAGGTACCAATGGGAAGCCTGGACGCAATATTTTCACAGAGTGATTCCATTGTGTAATGTTTTCTTCTCTTGTTTTTTTTTTTCGGTTTTGTGGCAAACACCTCATAACTCCATGGTCTACTCACTCCGGAACGAATCCCAGAGAAGTATTCCCAAGTTGATTATACATTCGCACTCGACTCTACCCGTGCAACATCATTCTTGTCAGCTTACAGCAAACAGAAAATAGAAACGTGCCGTCACGTAGAGGGAATCCGCTTCTGGGAATGGGAATCCCAGCGCATCTAATAAAGCCACTGCCCCCCGCCGGCGACAGCCCCACTCTGTGCAGAATAACGGGTATTGTAAATTGGAGAGGCGGGGTTGGGGGATGACATGCATTCTTTAGTTCCCCTCTGTCTGGAGCGCGAGTGGGTCATTTCACTCTCCTGTGACATCAGTCCATCATCACCCTCACACACACACACACACACACACACACAGAGAGAGAGAGAGAGAGAGAGAGACGCAAGGCGTAATGTGTCCTTGAATGTCAACAACCTACGCCACCTTGCCTGACAGTAGAAACGCCTATTGCTCGGGAAGGAGACAGATGCTTACAATTGCCGAAGTTCTTTTCTGTTTTTTTTTTCCAAACTGGCCTCCTCAAGCTGGGAGTCCAGTGAGTTTAAATAATTGAAGGCGAAACTTTGGGAGCTGCAGATTGAGTTTGAATTCCAGCACTGTAAGGGAATGGATAATTTATGGCGTCACTGGAATAGAACGTTCAGTGTGGGAGTGACGGGGACGGGACATTTGACTTCGTGTGGGTGCATGTGCGTAAACGCCAGCGTGTGTTTGTGTGTGTATGCGTGTGTGTACGCTGGGGAGGAAGGCGTTTGTTGCACATGGTGGAAGCCATTAGTTGTGTCTGTTGATAATCTCAGATGAGCAGAAAGCCCCATTCATGCTTCATGCACCCCAATTTTTGTTTATCAGCGCTGAGTCACTTCTCTCTCTCAAGCTTCTCAAACTTCTCTCCCTTTGGACCAAAACAAAAAAAGTTTACTCTGGGAAGACAAGAGAAAATGAATCAAACATGATGTCAGAAAGGCCCTAATTTAGCCTTGTCAAATATACTTATTAAAAAAACATCTCTATATAAACACACCCTCTCTGTCTCTCTCCCTCTCTCTCCATCTCTCTTTCTCTCACTATCTATCTACCACCCTCACACACGCACATACACAGACATACACACAGAAGACCAGCATGCATCAACACACGCTGTACCCAGAGGCAACACAGTTAACCACTCAGTTCATTCATTGGATCCTAATTCTGTTGTGGCCTTGTTAAACACCACAGTATGTCTGTTTCAGCTCAGGGGCAGAAACAGAAAGTGCACGTGCATGTCTGTTGTGTGTACGAGGGAGAGAGAGAGAGTGTGTGTATCAGAGAGAGGGGTAGGGAGGAGTGCTAATTCCAAAGGCCTCTGCTAGGACGCATTGAGAGAGGGAGGGAAAGAGAGAGAGAGAGAGTGCTGCCACTTTGTAATGGTTGACTGCATATGTGTGGTGGATGTGAGTGAATTGTAGATGCTGTCTCAAGAACAGCCCCACACAGACATAGCCAGCTTTTGCCCGTCACACAATGGATCAGTCCACTACCACACCTCCTACTACCGCACCCCCCCCCCCCACACGACCCCCCCACACACACAGACACGCAGATCGGAATGGATGGAACCACTCGTCCCATGCGCATCCAGAGCGTAAGACAGCCTGTTCGTCCTCTGCCAAAAACAGCATGTCATCCGTGACACCATGAAGGCATTCTTCAGTATCATCTCAGACAGACCTAAGGAGACTGTCTCCACTGCTGCCAAGTGAAGAACAAAGACATATTTGAGCAGGCAAGTGACTCAACATGACAAGAACAACGTGTCTTTCAGAGCTGCTTTCCCTATACTAAACATAGACACAGGCAAAGTTACAGAGAGCCAAGGTGCTTGTGTGTGTGTGTGTGTGATCCAACTCTTCATGTGTTGTTCTAGAAAAAAGTCCCTTAAGTTGCCATCCAGTGTTTGATAGAGTACAGTGCAAGGATAAAAATCCTTCCTTCAATCAATGCCCACAACACAAGATCATGATTTGAAATCTTGAGTTAAGATATGATGTGTAATCTTGCCAACACTGTGTGTGTGTCACCTTTGAAAAGTATTTTCATTCCAGTGTCATGTATTTCATTTCTGTATAATGGTAGTAAGCCAGCCAAGGTACAGCCATTCTGACAGCATTCCTGGACTGGGATACTATTTCAGTTATTCCGTAACTTAAACTAGCAAGGTTTAGGACTAACTTTAAGGATTATCTGGTGCCTACCACACTCCAAATGTGCTCGATTTTTCTCCACAGAAAAAAAAGGTGGATGATAATAGAAGGACAGACAAACAGAGCGATAGAGAGAGAGAAATAAATAAATAAATAGCTGGCTTTCTTCATCACTTTGCCCAGTTACGCTAGGCCCCCAAGCAGATGGTTGCAAAAAAAAGGTAACAGGGTCTCTGACCTTTGCTGACGGTGCACTTGTGAATCTTCTTCTTGATGTTTTTTTAAGACCACATCCACCATGAACCACTTGCCTGAATAGCCTCTGCCAGCTGCTGAGAGGCAGTACAGTAAGAGTGGGATCTGTTTTGGGTAACTCTGTGCGCTAAAGAGCTAAAAGGTCCAACGGCAGCTGTCTGTAACAATTACCGGAACACATGGAGTTTTTTTACCACTTAGGCAGATGACCTCTTAACTGAACAACATGTGTCTACTAGTGGTCATTTGATCTTACCGTCTTTTTTGTCTATTTTTGCCAAGTGGAAAACCAACAGCCGAGAAGACAAGAAATGAATGCAAGTGTCCAGATCACATGGAGTCATTGTCGCGTCCGAGTCAAGTATTCAGTTCATTATGAGTTCAAATGGGATTTTAATGAAAGCAGAAAATGAAGGCCTCTTCTTGATTCTTTAGCTTTCAGGGAACAGAGAGAAGGTTCTAGACGGTGAACTTGCACAGGGGCCCAAAGCTGCAAGGGTGTGTTATTCCATCCCAGCTGAGGCTGAACTGGCAACCATGCACTATCACACACACCCTTCTCTTTCTCTTTCACACGCACATACACAACACCCATTCTTTTTCTCATGGACACACAAGCTCACTGGTACAGTAACATATTACACACACACACAGACAGGGGCTTCCATATGAAAGATGGCTGTCAGCCACAAGTTTCCTATTCCACTGGCCACCAGTGTAAAAACATCTTCCTTATGCAACCTGTCTACAGTTCTCTCTCTCACCCTCTCACACACACACACACATTTTACCACCCAAGTCATGTTTGCTGGGAGGCTAAGCCTGGCTGACCTCCTCCTGTAGATATTTGGTGAGGCTTCCTCTGTGCGTGTGTGTTTTTCTGTGAGAATAGGAGACAGCGTAATCGTAGAGGCTGGATAGGTTCCTGAGGTGTGTGTTCATTCTTTCATGCGAGTTGAACACAATCTGGGTTTCTGTGGTTGGTGCCTGTGTGTTGTGTGTGTACACATGGATGCGTGTAGAAGAGAACCAGTGAGGGGCAAAGGACATTTGAGCTTAAAATGCCTTACATGCCCTACAAAGTTGTCAATAGTCAAACGGAAAGGTGTCAGATTCCTCTAAACCAAAACAACAGTTCAAGAGGAGGCTATTCAATGCACGTGGGAAAGAGAGAATGCAGGGGAAAATAGGAAAGAAAGAATGCAGAAGGGAGAAGGGTAAAAAAAAAAGAATGCTGAGAAAAAGACAAAAAGGCGAGAGAGATATGATGATGCAACACAGTCTACACACACACACACACACACAGTAGTTTTCGGGCACATACACACTTGGGGTAGGGGATCATATGTAATCCTGATCATCTGAATTGGCTGTACATGCCAGAGGATGGATGGCATGGCCCCCTGCCAGCCTCACTTCTCAGTGTGCAGGGATATACACACACACACACACACTCTCACACCAGCACGTCACACAAGCCAAATATAGGATACACATGCGCACTCCATCTCTCTCTCACACACACACATTAGAGCAAACGTGCATATGGACATGCGTGTACAGACACGTGCACACAAACAAGGCTTCTTCATAGGCAGGCTGTGCTAATCATGCATGAAAGCACACACACACACACACCAACATACTCACACACACACAAACAGTATCCAATAGCTCCAATTGATACTGGTGTCATTTACATAACCAGAGGGTTGCTCAGACTTCCTCTGCCTCATTCTCTGAGCAGATCCATGTATTTAGCCACCTCCTCCTGACGCCTCTTCACTGACTCTGACTTCATCTGTTCCCATACATCTAGTGCCGTCAAACACATGATGCCATAATGCAAAATAGCATATTTGGTGCAATGCATGGTACAGCTTTAATAAAACACTGACAAAAAAATGAAATCTCTCAAAGCGTTGAGAGGCTGTTTGAATCTTCCTCACTTCACTCTCATGTGAATGCATGCACTAATGAGCGTACACACACACACACACACACACACACACACACACACACACACACACACACACACAAACACACAATGCTCCTTTAACCAAGACATGTTAAAGCGGAACTGGTAAAGCATGATGACATTTTTTTTTTATTACACAATAAGTACAAAAAAACATCCCTCCCCACAACAGTTAAAAACAAAGAACAATAACACAAACCAAAGCCCTGTAAACAAGAAATGTGTGCCATGATACTGAAATTTTCAAGTAGGCCTTCTATGAATGGTAGTGGTGGTGGGTGGGGGGGTCTGGTGATCTGGAAACTGATCAGTGGAGTGGGCTTAAGCACTGCTTAGCACACTGGACATGGTGAATATGATTAGCACCTTTTAACAATGACGTTAGAACCTGTGCTGTTGTCATTTTTGGTTCTTGTTTCAGGAATATATATGTAATGCACCTAAATTACTCTTTTTGTGCTCACAAAATTTAACTACGGCTCTAAAGAATAATTTATTCTTTCTTTTGGCTCTATTAAACTAGTTAGAGTAACTACATTGCATCACCTGCACCCAGATTTACACATACTTTCTCTCTCACATACATACAGGTAACCCTCATATGGTATGGTGTCAACTTCAGCGAGCAGCCAAGCGAGCAGCCCTAGATGACGCATCCCATAAGGAGCTTCTCGGACGTCGGGTTCTCCCTGGGGTCAAGGGTCAGGTTGCAGCCGTTGCCGAGGTGCTTGTGGGCCAGGGGGGAGTCGGCTGCCGGCTGACACAGAAGGCACAGGCGCTGCACCAGACAAGAGACGAACACACACAAGTGACCATCAAATGAGCGCACACACGCGCGCACAACCACACACACACACACACACACACACACACACAGTCATATGTCTTACAGGCCCAGATGGGAATTACATGATGCTCTTGGTCTGGAAACACCTCTTAGACATTGTGGTCAACTTGCAAGTCAACATTTACCAGCTTTTCCACTAACATACCACTGTCCTTTTACAATCTGAATTTTAAGGTTCTATGCTATTAATGCTTCAGTAACACTTTATATTAGCACACACAGATCCACCATTAACAAGTCGCTTATTAACATGCAAAATAATAACATACTAGTCATTTGTTCGTCATTACACGTCACTTATTAATACCATATTCTGCATGAGCTTATTCTACCCATAGTAGACCATTAACTAAGAAATTCCAGTATTAGCTAATTACAGCTTATTCATAGTAAGTAAGTTGTTGTATATGAATTATTATATTAATATGTTTTGCTCAGTAGGGGGCTTATAAGGTGCTAGTACAACAGGAACTGTTATTCTCAGGAACAATTATTCTCAATCAAAAAAACAGAATTAGGACTTGGATATAGAATTAGGACTTTGGATTAGTATCTTTGGGCTTTGTTCCTATGAACAGACCATCTTTTCTCAGTATTACTGAAGGAGAAAAACTGCTCTTGTTGTACTGCCGTCTTATAAGCCCAACACTAACCAAAGCATATTAAAATCATAATTCATAAAGAACAACTAACTTACTATCTGCAAATAAATAGTAAATAGGGTCTATCATTGGTAGAATAAAGTCATGCAGAATAATGTATTAATAAGTGATTTGTAGTGACTAACAAATGGCTAGTATGTTATTCATTTGTATGTTAATAAGCAGCATGTTAATGGTGGATCTGTGTGATGAAGAGTTACCAATGCTTCAAATGGTTTTATCCCCATGTCACCATGGTTGCCCATTCCAATACAGTATCTGTGAGATATAAATGTGATTTTATGTCTAAGACTACACAGGTATGCACAAACATCAAACACAAACTCTTACGCAATGCCAATATGATTAAGAGAGAAAAACAGGGAGACAGAGTGATCTGTGATAATGAGAAAAGGAGGGCAAAAGGGAGAGAGATTTCTATTTTTAAAAACCCTTTATCGAACCTTGAATCATTAAATGGATAGATGTTGTTGTACTGTGGATTTAGTATTGTTGAGGGGAGGGCATTGGCCCTATAGTAGTTTTTTTTTAAGAGAGAGAGAGAAGAAAGAAAGACTGACCTGTTTTAAGCTGCCTGGTGTGTTGATAAGGGCATAGAGAGCCCAGAGAGGGAGCATGGACACAGAAGATAATGTCAAGAGCCAGCCCAGACCCGAGGCCCATGAAGGGGCCACCACACCTTTGCCCAGATCCAGCGGGGCCCAACGCACCAGAGAAAACACAAATGTGCCCTGAGTCACACACACACACACACACACAAATAAATGAACATTACGCAAACCTATTTATGAAATGTCTTACAAGTTCCAGGGGTCAGTTGAAAGGCGGAGGTTGACGTAAATGGTGTCAAATGTAAACATGGTCAAATGTGTTTTAGACTGGTCTTTTGATCTCTGAAGCAGTCTTTTGGGTGTTTGGGTGTGTAACGCTCAGACTTTTTTCCCCCCTACATAAGGCACTGCAACAGGTGCAAAGATCAAAGTTGAGAGGTCAGAGGTCACTCACGATGCAGACGGTGGGGGTTAGGTACTTCCAGCACAGCCGAAAGATGGGGGACGGGGAATAACCGATCATGCTCCTGATGTTCTCACTGAAACGTTCTGGGCCTGCATGAGAGAGGGAGAGAGAGAGAGAGAGAAAGAGAGAGAGAGTCTTTAGTGGGGGTTTGTTGTTTATTCATCTCTTAAATGATCCACCAATGTTATTTACGTGGGATTCAGAAATGCTTTCAGAAATCATTTTAAAAAAAGCTTCTTTGAAATTTAAATTCCATGAGAATGACAAAATAAAGAAATAAAGAAAGGACTTCTAATTTCACAAAAAACATAATTTCCACACAGAACAGCATCTTTGCTGCCACCGTCAAAGTGAAAGTGAACAAAACTAAAAGTAAACAAAGTTCTCTCCTCTTTGGAGGGCCCCACAGTCCCAGAACAACAACGACTCTGCTGGGCCTCCTGAATGAAACGCAAGGCCTGCTGTAGGGGCCCTGGAAGCAGCTGAGGCCACTGGGACTGAGCGTGGAAGTGGAAGACAGGCTCAAGGGAGGAAAAGCTGGGTGTGCACGCAGGCGGGAGGGGATAGGAGTTGCGTAACGTTGTTTGTATCGGTGGGTTTGACCGAAACATCATCTCCAGCTCAGCCAACAAATTATTTCTGGCTGACGTCCTCAGCTGAACTGAGATATATGGCTGTGTGTGTGCGTGTGAGAGTGTGAGTCTGTATGTGTGTGTGAAAAAGAGTCTGGGTGCCTGCTGGAGTCTATGCGAGTATGGGTGTGTTTGATGCACAACATTGTTGTTGTCAAAATGAATGAATGCCTAGTACAAACACACACACACACTGTCTCCACAGCCGTGTGTCTGCCTGCCAGCCGTCTCAGTCTAAGAAGCTTATGTTCCTGTCTGGAGTTCTCCCTGAGGCTGTGCCTATCTCCAGCAGACCTCCCCCCCCCCCCCCCCCATCCCCGTCTCTCAGTCTCTCTGTATGCACCACTCTCCAGCACACCTGCAGACTAAGGGGACTGGAGCGGAGCAGCAGACTCCGGGGAGCCGAGAGGAAGTTGTTAGCCAGTCAGGTAGCACTTTAAGAGATGCAGTGAGCCTCTGAGCCCTTCCTGTGTTCAGCCAGCATAACGGACAGTGTCTCTCTCGATCTCTATCTGTGTGTGTGTGTGTGTGTGGTGGGATTTGCCATGTATTGGAAAAGGGGCTCCTTGTGAAGTCAGTTTGTTTTGTGAAGAGAAGTTGGTTTAGTGTTTGTTGACTTAGTTTGAGGGTCAAAGAGAGACAGATGCATTTGGGAACCTCAAACGATGTCTTCTGTGCCTACAGATGAATTCGTCTCACAGTCCTAAAGCATAACTTCTTTTTATACCTGTAAAACCTTGTCACTACAATATTGTGTAATTTCTACATATTTTCAGTTGAAGAGCTTGAGCCTGTGAAGCAAAGTTGATAGTCGCACAGTCAGAGACATATGGAACTAGTCTGGTAAAGCATGGAATGAATTGAGTAGCGGTGATGATTTTTTGCTAGTGTCCAAATGAATGCAGCCTCTCAGCTGTCAGTGACAGAGATTTTGAGAATGTCACATGGGACAAGAATGGGCAAACGAGCAAACGAGTCATCCCATTTGCTTGAAATGTGACATATGACCATTATTTGCATTATGGTTCATGTGCTATAAGCCTAATGTAGGGATCACAGAAACACAACTGTACACTGTGAACAAATACAAACTGCGAGAATAAAAACTGACTGCGTATGATCTGTAACTGGGCAAAGAACAACTGACAACTAGTGCAAATGTGACAATAGGAATATGTGTGGTTCTATAGGAAAGGACTTGGACTCAGAGAGCTCTAGTCCTGGTGGGTGAGGTGGAGGCCCCTACCATAGACCCATCCCACAGCCACAGACTGGAAGATGGACAGTAG
>JAIFZK010000022.1:5387500-5422500 GCA_027481765.1 Tenualosa thibaudeaui
GATAGCAGATGAGGTCAATAACAAACACACCATTAGTTGGGGAGCAATGTTTCACACAATATGCCAGGCTAACACTAACAATCAGAATGGGACAGTTGGGAAAGTTTATCTGAGAGGCAACTGATACTTAAATGAAACCAAGTTAAAGGAAGTAAACAGCAGTTGTTTCATCCACAGCCTAATGTTGATGAGCAACTGCAGCTTCACTCTCAATATGTGTATCCAATTCCCAAGGTTACTTTCGGACTCATGGGAGGGTGGGATCGCTGACCCGCTTTTGGGAGGGAGAGGGAGAGGGGGAGAGAGAGAGAGAGAGAGTGTTTTCGCCATTAGACTGTTCACAGGTGGCACCTGGGTTCTGCTCCCATTCCTGACATTCTTTGGTCCAGAACCACCGCAGTTTCTAGAGAATGATCCCAGAAACGTAAGCAGCATGTGCATGTGTGTGTGCACAGGGCCGGCACGGTAATGTCTGGAGCCATTCCATGGATTGCCGGCAAGGTCGAACTTCGAAGTGCTGTCAAAGCCAGGCATTTGCATCAAGTGAAATTGCTCGCGATTAATGCCGTAAGCCATTAACTCGGATGCCAGCTGTGCCTCAGGGACTAATTAATTTGTCTTCGTTTAGTGGCGTTATAAAGCAGGAATGGGTGCCACGTGGTGCGTGGAGAGTCAAAAATGGTGGACTTTTCTGTGGACTGCGAAGAGTTTAAGAGTCTCCAAGAGACGTGTACAAAAAGAGAGACCACAAAAGCATTTCAGTTCAAACATCCACTGCATAGTACAGACACACTGTTTTTAAGGTATATTGTGGTATTGTGTTTTTAAAACCAGTGGCGGCTCATCATACATTTGGAAGGTCGCATTTGGGCAGGACCCGAGAGAACAAATTTGAAAACAGATTTAAGAGAACAGATTTAAAACTGCTTTGCTGGTATTGCCAATAAGTGGCTTAGAAAACTAAATTTGTGACGTTTTGTCACTTAGCATGTTATAGGCTAGCTCCAGTCACGCAAATTTCCTTGTCTGACCAGTTGACTTCACCATGATTACGATTATGAAGACTCCAACCTGATTATATTACAATGATCTTACCAGAGCCTTGCTAAGTAATGCATTTGCTTTGTATCTGGGACATATGTGTGTACACTGCAGGGCTTCAGAAAACTGATTGGCTTGTTGCCCAACAATGATTGAAAATTCAGGGAATGAAAACGATATCATTGGTACAGGCGCAAAAATCGGAACGATTGCAACAAGTATAATGGCTTACATAGACTCTAATATGGCGGGCACTGGAAGGAGAGCTTTCTCTCTAACTGGCAAACAGCAAGCGTTCACCTTCGGTTGCCAAGGCGTGGTATTAGTACAAGAAGAATGATTTATCTCCTGTCTGTTTCATTGGCTACTTCGCACGGTTTTCTTATAATAAATATGTTGCCTGTTTTTTTTTTTGTTTGTTTTGGGGTTTTTTTTTTGGGGGGGGCCTTCATGGACACTGAATGACACCATTCTACTACTAATACTCTTAATTGTGAGTACTCTTACACTCATTTCAGCATGCAGTCAAAGCATTCAGCCCGCTTAGTGTGAGGCAATTGTGAGTGCATACATGAGAGAGAGAGAGAGAAAGAGATAGAGATAGATAGAGAGAGAGAGAGAGAGAGAGAGAGAGAGAGAGAGAAATTAACAGCATACTGTGTGGAAGACAACTCTTACTTGTAGCAGTCATTGTTGTATCTGTTGTAACTACCCAGCGCAGTGAGGCTGCCCAGGCAGATGCCATAGGAAAAGAATATCTGAGTTCCAGCATCCATCCAGACCTACATGCGTCCGTACATAGGTATATGTTACACACACACACACATACACACACACAAGGGCGCATAGTACGCACACACACATACCTGCACACAGGCAAATGTTACACACACGGGCACATAATACACACACACACACACACACACACTAGGAGTTTTTATACGGAGACTCAATAATTACGAGTAGAAAAGACATTATTATGCCCTTGTCAAAACAAAGCCAGCAGAATGCCACCCCAGTGTGTTATAAATGCATCTGCTAATTCAGCTATAGCTAGCAGCCTGTATGGATAAACAGCTGTAGCCTAGGGTCTGAAATTCATTTTCTCCTAATCACCTTACTTAAAACTGACATTGACAAAATGGTCCCAGTAGATAAAACAAAATGGCCAGATCAGTATTCCGGGTACACTGAGAGTCAGATGTACTTTGGCGCTGTTGCTGTAATACTGCCTTAGTAAGTTTGCACGAACCAACGTGCTGTACACTCTCCTCTTACATCCGACCTACCAAACCTGAAGCTCATCTCACTGTTTACGCTTGGTCTCTACCCCATCTCATGTTATATGCATGTGGTGCTTTTCACCACAGTCTGGATTACACCTGCATCTAAAAGCCGGAGAAGTTTAAGCGCCGTTCCTATTAGTTTTGATATATACCACAGAATACCTAATCAATAGCAGTTAATGCTTTGCCACCTGTTTTTCTGCCCTGAACTCCCAGATTTCTACTGACCGTCCCATGAATGTGTTTGCATGAGTAAGGCTGGCGCAATAAGCTTTTAGGAGGCAAACTGCACTTCAGTTGGTTCGCACATCCCACTCCACGTTTTAAGATGTTAATAGCAAAGATTGAATGTGTAGAACACACACAAAAGCCTTTGTGTACAACTGGCCCTGAGAATAAAGTAGCATATTCAGTCAGCAACAGTTGACTGTAGTATTTACACTGACAGAGTCCTGTCTTTAAGACTAGCTTTGCTGTCTATATTTATCACTTTTACAAGGTCAGGAATGCCACGGTAAACACACAGTGATTACACAATACAACCCCAGTGTAAGAAGGACCACTCACTCAAATAGCACAATTACAAAAACACACACACACACACACATACACAGACAGACAGACACACACACACACACACACACACACACACACACACTCACAACTCACATCATACAGACAAAGGCTCATACCAAACATACACACAGTATATCAGGATAGTAGTCTACAGAGCTACCTTGAAGAATATTTAGAAGAGGTACATGAAACACAGGTATGTATATATGTGTGTTTGTGTTGTGTATGTGTTTGATTATATACATAAAATGTAACACACATACACAAGACTGTATATGTATATGTGTATTTGTACAGTATATGTACATCATGTATATGAATATGAATGCTTCCTCCTCAGTCACCCAATACTATGTGTGTGTGTGTGTGTGTGTGTGTGTGTGTGTGTGTGTGTGTGTGTGTGTGTGAGAGAGAGAGAGAGAGAGAGAGAGAGAGAGAGTGATTGAATCAAGCATGAGGTTACCTGTGGGTCTGAGAGACGTGTGTGATTGGGCTTGAGGTAGTAGACAATTCCTGCCGAGGCTCCGGGGAGAGTGACCCCGCGCACCAGCAGGATAAACAACATCACATACGGGAACGTAGCAGTGAGATACACCACCTGAAGCCACACACACACACACACACACAACACACACATACACACAGACACACTCATTTCCTTTTCTTGTTTGGCACAGAAACACTTCAAATGATTAATGTGAGGTGGCAGGGCTGAATAAGGCTGATGCACCATGAGACTATAAAAGGCCCTCTGTTTGGCACACATTTGAACTACTTCTGAGGCTATTTTTATCTCTAATTGATCTAACGTGATTAATGAAGCATTTAGGCAGTGTGGAGGCTTAGGGGAAGAGTCTGATAGTGTTCTGCATGTTAGACTGAGTTTCAGGTTTGTGAACATTGTGAGTGTGTGTGTGGTCAAATAAGTAGGGTTTTCTTTTGTAGTATGTCTATGGCATAGTACAAAATAGACTATGGAAGTTACACTGTAAAGACAGAAACTATATAGACAAGGATGCTTTGCAAGGAGTAGTGTGAAAATATTGTATGTGTGTGTGTGTTTGTGTGTGTGTTTACTCACCTTGCCGGTGGATTTGACACCTTTCCACACACAAAAGTAGCAGACAACCCAAACCATCAGCAGACAGAGAGCCAGACGCCAGTTAACCGAACCCAGCTGATCGGGGCCTGGGGAAAGCTTCAGCACTTCATGCCTAAGCACACAAACACACACATACACACAAACACACACAAATACACACACACACACACACATTACATGCAGTATACGATAACACAGTGAGAAGAAATCCTGAACTTTTTCTCTCTCCTGCGGTCACATACATTTCACAGACCCATACAATATTTCACTCTCAAACTCTTCCTCTTGGTTGAACACACAGACACAGACACATGCACAGATATATTTCCCCCCAGGATGAATAACAGTATCCATCACCAAACACATAACACAGAGAGAGAGAGGGACAGAGAGAGGGAGGAAGAGAAATAGAGATAGGGACAGTAGGTATGGGAGAGGGGGTGGAAGGGAGAGAGAGGGAGAGATAGAGAGAGAGAGAGACCCACAGCTATGTACAGGCAAACTTACTCCCAGAACTGCATGACTGGAGATGTGGCATTTTTCATCAAACTGCTCACGTTGCCTGTGGCGTTCATTCTGTCAAACTCCACACATGCCGCTGTAACATTAAAAAAAAATTAAATCACAGGTAATTATCCCACGGTCATGTGACAACATAAATCACTCCTTCTTCACAACCACAATCTTCTGTACAACTACAAAGTGGCACCATTAAGTAGACAAATCCAATACAGGTGCTGACTCACTACCGAGCTGAGCTCCTTTTAATGGCCCTCTTAAACATAAACATTAATTATTCTTCAGAGGCCTGGAAGGGATGTTTACAACTGCTGTGTCATGACCCTTTATGATTTCTATGTCAAATCACACAAAAATGGTGTATTTACTTGCCAACCCACAAATCAACCCTCCATGTCTGACCAACCAATACATCTGACGTAAGTTAGGTTACATTATATTCTCTTAAACATGTTTGTTTACAATTGCAAGCATTTCCCTGTTTACTGTTTGCTTGCACGAGGTATGTTAATACCTGCTTGGATTGAATAGCACAGTTTTCAATATAAGTTTTCTTAGATCCAAGCAACAATTAAATGGATCGTCAAGTAGGTCTGACAGAAAAGTAGTGCTTGGATTGCTTAATAGCACAGTTTTCAATATAAGTTTTCTTAGACCAAGCAACAATTAAATGGATCATCAAGTAGGTCTGACAGAAAAGTAGTGCTCCAAGTGAAACCTGAGCAGATCCCTCCCCTAATGCTAACTGGTAATCCTCCCTGGGACTGCCCACATGTCCAAACCAAAATGGTTCACCTGTTGGCCTCCAGGTGTGCTGCAGTTAGGAGGCTCACCTGTGTTCCAGGTGTTGTTGCAGTGGGACCAGGGCAGTACACTCTGGAAACTGGAGCATAGGTAAAAGAAAGCCCAAGCCAAGATGACGATGTAGTAGACACAACCATGCAGAATCATGATCTGGCTGGCATAACCAAGACCTGAGGAAACAGACAAGAACAACAAACACACACACATGCGCACACGCACACACACACACACACACACACACACACACAATACAATGCAGAACTTTAAGACTGTAGTAGTTTAAAAAGAAACCCACTTTTCTCAGTTAGTAGGACACAAACGTGAAAACAAGATGATTCAAGGTCTCGGACAGGAAACACATAAAACTGTATATGCAGCTCAAGGCCCTCTTGCTCTCTAAAGCTGTGCACACTGGCCCTGAGACTTGCTCACACCAAGCTGATATTTGTGCTCACACACACAAGTTCATTGTGTACAGCTAGTGAACTAGGTACTTAAAAGGTACAGTCTTATTGGCACTGAAAAGAATAGTGTTGCTTTAACATCTAAAATTCTCAGTTGTGATGTGTGCAGGGCCGTCAGCACAGATTGACTTCTGAAAGCTTGTTTGCATGAAAGCTTGTGTGTAGCAAATTAAACATGCTGAATCATATCAGAGCCTCTGGCTCTGGCCTCTAGTTGTTTACCTTGTCTACCTGATCAGCCTGGTTGTTTACCTTGCCTACCTGTTGCCAAGAAGCACAATACACTCATGAGATATTCCCAAAGGACATACAGTCCTGGCAATTAGTGTTATTGCCACTGGATGTCTGAATCTAATAATGTGGTTTCACCCTTATCTGCCTTCTCAGCTTCTTTCTATCACAACAAAAGACCCAGTGAAAACAATGCCACTGCCATGTGCTACTTATCATAAACCATATTCTTTGTATTCCCTGCATTTCCTATACATATTTAAGAGCAATTCATCAAAAAATAATGAACGATGGGCTAAGCTCCTTTAGCAGTAGAATCATGCATGGCAGAAATCCACATAAAGTGTGCTTTTCTGTGTTTTGTGTGTGTGTGTGTGTGTGGGGGGGGGGTTTACCTCCAAAGAGTGGGCATATACTCCTCCATGCACTGACTCCACCAAGAGAGGTGAACTGACCCAGTGATGTTTCCAGCAGGAACAACGGTATACCACACAATACCAGGAACAGCAGATAGGGCACGAAAAACACTCCTGTGGACACAAGAACACAACATATTCTATGCTGACGCAGGTACTACTTAGAACAGCAATTTTGGAACTGGCGGATATAACATTAATCAACAACAATACAGGTTATAAAAGTAATCAAACAAACAAATCACATAAGCTAAAACATTAAGCTGTATGCTATACATAAACACCTTGGGGAGGATATGGCTATTGTGAATGGTGAGTGTTCATTCACTATGAAAATGTGTAGGCACTCACCTCCTCCATTCTTGTAACAGAGATAAGGGAAACGCCAGACATTGCCAAGGCCAATGATTTGCCCTGCTACGGCCAACAGAAACTCTGCCTTACTGGCCCACTGGCCTCGCTCCTGCAGTGACGTCTCGTCCAAGCCTTTCCGCTCATTCAAGGGCTTCTCCAACGCGCCATCCTTTTTGAGTACAACACCTTGGTCTACTGCCATTACAATTATCTATCTCTCTCTCACACACACACACACACACACACAGTCACACCTCTCTCCCACTCACACACACACACCTACAAGAGATGAGACAGGGGAGAGTGTGTTTTCAGATACACATACTAGCCAACACATCAAACACTGCATGGGTGAAAAAAATTGACAGCCTACACAGCAGGTGTGTTTATGAGTGCCGGCTTCCTCTATTTGTGTTTTATCACAGGAGTCAGGGGTGTGCCTGGGTTATCTGAACCAAACAGGCAACGGTAGTTTCTGTGTCAGTCTTAGGGTGAAAAGATTACTGAAAAAGAAAAGCAAATCACCCAGAAGCTTACACAACCATGTCGCATTTTGAATAAATATTAAAACATTTTTTAGACCAAACGCTTTTTCTTACAACCACTCCACAAGTCAGGGTACGCTATGCCGTAAGTCTTCCAGTTAAACCCAGTTGCTCTACAACTGTCATGTGATGTTATTTTCCCACGTGATTGTAGTACCCTACATTCATGACGCAAACGTAAGCGTGTCTTCTCGCGAAAGCATTGCAACTACATGCCGCAAATTTGAATGATGGATTAAATGGGGAAAATCTTAAACATAACATGCGCCAAGGCATATGCTATAACCGGAGTTCCTATACAGCTACATATGTGGATACCACTTCTGTGCGTGAGGGGATGGATTAACTGAATGGGTTGTGTAACGATTACAGTTGGTTACAACACGAAGGGCACCACGTTTGACTGGTGAAGAGGAGAATGCTTTTCATCCAGCAGGTTGTTCCATTTTAGTCCGTCAATCGTGTCTAAAATACATGCCAGAGATGGACGGATAAGTGATTTAAATGTTTCAATGAGAAATGAGATCTTAAGTAGACATTGAATAGCGTTAAGAAGGAACACACAAACTGAACTGTCCACACTCATAATTACCTAATTTTACTGCCGGTGCCTCGTGGTATCCATGTTCACATTGCTATTGTCTCTACCCGCGCCAGCACACAATGCACAGCAGTCCGTGGTAAATTTGATAGTTCTGATGAAGAAAATTTCCTAGAAATGTTAATTTTCTCCCTCTTCGTGAGTCGTTTCGGGTATGACCACCTTTCTGACTGAACCAAACATCGCGCATGCGTTGACTTTCACAACAGAGTTCTCTGCATCTATCACATAACCCCACGTTTTGTAAAGAATGCGCGCCTCACAGCTCTGCCACTGTGGTCTGCAGAGTTTTGGTTATGCAAGCTTACTATTAACAATATGGAAGAAATGTGTAGAATTTTTTTGTGTGTATGATTTAGGTTGAAAAATAATTTAAATGTAATTGTATTACTGGTACACACTAACTACTAGAATTATAACTATACTATAAACTATACTATAATAACTAATATACTACCTACACACACACACTGTGCATTCATGACACCGATGAATGCACTTGGAAAACAGAGAGAAAGAGAGAGACGTACAGATTTTCTTATACCACCACAGGCAAGAAGCTGCCTGTTTGTATTCAGGTGATTGAGCCTGCACTAGTGGGCTAGCTCCATCGTCATTACAGAAGCAATGTGTGGGCATTATGGATTACATAGTTGCAAGAAGCTCCCAGGCTGCCCGCTATGAACACCACAAGGAATGCTGATATGCAGGTGAGTCAGACTGACAGATAAAGGCAGCACTGCCTGGAAAGGAATCGCCGTGCTCAAGTTGTACTGTGTGTGTGTGTGTGTGTGTGTGTGTGTGTAATAAATGTTGAATTTACTACCGCTCACCTTACTGCATTCCAGTGGAGGGCAAGATTCTTATGTGTGCATCTGTATAACTTGTTTTGGACAGAGGTCTCAACTGGGAAAATTACTGGAAAATAAATAAATAAATAACAGATACCAACAACATCACTCAGCCTCGTGTTTTCTTTGGCATTTTGATGTTATTTGCTTGTTGTGTCATGTTGTCAAATCAGATGAGGTTTTCGTGCAGTATTTCAGATTTTTTTAAAAACTTGTCTATATGAATGGGTCCCATCATATATATTTTTTTAATCCTGGGGCTTTTTATCATTCTTAGCCTTATGTAGGGTAATTACTATGTGTAATGTTGAATGAACCTGACTTGAATCTCTGTAGCTAATGTGTTCATTGCTAATATGGTAAAAATCTCGACACTTTTATGTGAAACGTTTATTTTTTATTATATTTTCCTCGTGAATTAAGGGTGTGTTGCCGAATTATTTTCATGTACACCGTCTACTCAGGTTTGGTTAGCCGTGTTGGCTTACTTTTAATTTGTACTAGCTATCTGCTTGCTGCAGCTGTGATGTAGCCACCTTTTATTGCAGCATTACAGTGTTATGCTTGCTGAGAGCTGGATGCTATAGTAAAATTGTAAATTAGATCTCATAGAGGAAGAAGTGTCAATATATTTTCTTCTCTTCTTCTGTACAGAATAAAGTTGTTTATAGTTTGCAATATATGTGATTTAGATTGTACCTTATTACACAACTCAGGTATGTAGGAATCTTCGAAGTGTGGCTTTTACTGGTCTAACTAACACGAGTGCTGCATGTCCATTTAAAAGCACCAGGGGAGTTCTTGGTACAAATTTAGTGGTTCTGGGACCATACGATTTTTTTTTCTTGCTTTAGGGCTACAGAAGAGATAAGTAGTAGAAGTGACCTCAGTGCTTCATCCAAACACTTCCTGCAAGTGGTTCATCCTGATATGACTTAGAGCTGTACTCTTAGAGACTCTGACGACCATCATAAAAGACATATGGAGAAATTTTTGCTTGTGGCTTTTGAACAATTGTTGAGCATCACACTAATTGTTGTCACAGTTTTGTTACTTAGAACAAAATTCTGATTATGTCAGAAATTTAGAAACTATCACTAACAATTTAATTGTTCTGGATGTAGACTTTTTGCCACAGTGTTTGCTTTTCTATTTAATTATGTTGTCGCTTACATGTCCTTTTCCAAAGAGAAACTTGGCCCACATCTGCAAAGAGTATTTGACACGCTCACCGCTTATAGGGGAGTGAAAAAGATGAAGACAATAAGCATGGCTAACAGATATGGAAATTTCCCTCTGGTGATACAACCTTTAAATGTCAGCCTCATCGCATAATTACACAGGTGTTGTACTTGAATCTGCCCCACCCTGACCTAAAGTCAAAGGCCTATAATCTCAAATCAGCTTAATCTCAGAACTGCATAGCAAGATGAAAAATAAGTCTTGAAACTGTCTAAAATAGAGGACTAGAAGTGAACAGACTCAGGCCAGATACTCGATCTTACAAGGTATAAACAATTCATGAATGGAAAATATGTGGATTGAAACCTGAACAAATTCATCTTTGACATGTCCCTTTAACAACTTCCACACAAATCGTCTTAGAACAAATAGATGAACAATCCACATAACAATCTTCTTAATGGCATCAATAAAAATGCAAAAACCGAGAACAACTAAGAACTTTCTAGAACAATTAACAACTGAATTATTCTACAACTAAATTAGCAATAAGGATGTACCTTTATAACTCCACTTTGCACACTTACTACAAACATGCCGTCGAGTCATTTAACAGTAACCTTACTCCAGAACTGGTAAGTGTGATGTAGCAGTACCGTAACTGCATAACATCGAACTAAGTGACTCACACAGTTCAAGGCACTTCATATATTGCCTATATTACAAAATATCATCTGCTATATTTCAATAATACTTGATTAGATGCATAAAATAAATGCACTATATTACCTTTAAGGAGGATATATTTTATTCATTTCTTTACATTTTTCTATAGTGCATTGAGGTCTCAATTCAACATTTGTATCATACTTTCTAAAAGGACAAACCACCACAACACCTTTTTCAACCCTGTTATGACAGCCTTGTTCAGATCACCCTGTCAGGCAAACCAAAAACAACTGTCTTGTGTTCTTTTGATGTTTTGTGAGTTAACTATCCCATATACTCAAATGCATACATAGACGTGGTGAAAAAAAGACAATTCCTGTCCCATTTGCAAGGAATGGAGAAAAGTAATCCAGATGCATCACAAAAAATGAAGTTACAACTTATTCCACAAAGCTAAATGTAAAGCTAAAGATCCTCTCTCTTACCTTCAGCTCAGAGTATTGCTTTCTCCAGATGACTCAGTCATTCTCTGATGCAGCAGATAAGACACCTGTGAAGCACCCTTGTGTTTCAACATGTCAACCAAATTAAATGACATATCAGAACTGGAGTGACTACTTTCTCCTTGACTTTCTGATACACGTACATTGATGAATTCAGATAAATAATTTATCTATCCATATCCTATCAAATGAATTAGAGATGTCCTGACCATGGCTTTCATCAGGATGGATGTCCACAGCAATTCTGTCGGGCAGTTCCGACACTGCCTGACTTTTTAACAGCCAGCTTAAATCATTATATGGCTAAGACAAACAAATTGTTCTGCTGTTGGAGGCCAACAGCTGTTTACAATTTAGCCGAAAGCTACTGATTCGTAGCTTTGCACAGATGCATGTTGTCTCCTTGCCACTTTGTGTGTGTGTGTGTGTGTGTGTATGTGTGTTGGTACAAATCAGGAGGCCACTAAAAGTACATCTGAGCTCTGGGAATGAATGAAACTTCTGTTCTAGCATGGCTCGTATTGTCCATAGATGGGACTAATAGTGCTAGGGTTCAGAGTTGTCGCCAATCTGGTCGTTGCACGAGTGGGCTTTGGCGTCAGCGGCTGTTAGCCTAACGCTGTTCATGTCTCGTGAGTTAACAAGCAACACCATTGGGTTAGTTCATACAGGAAAGCTTTTATTTTACAGGGGGCATTCTGGGATAATAAAATCAGATATTTAGTCTACACAGAGCCATCCTGCCCCTATAGCATGTACATTCATTCCTGGTCCTCATTCATAAATCCTGGCTTCAAAGTGTGATAAGGTCAGCAGGATCTCACATGAAATCTAAATAGGGACATACGCCAAAACAGGGATCACATATCTCTCTCTTTCTCTATGTCTGTTTGAAGTTTTTAGAATATATGTAGAGTTGATACTTTTTTGATTGTGTTGTCTTTCTTTCTCATATGCATGGAAACACACACACACACACACACACACACACACACACACACACACACACACACACACACACACACACAGTGAGTGGCCATTGTACTGTGGCCAAAAAGAGGCTGTAAATGTTTGTTCCTGGAGTTTGAGGCAGTGCAGGCTCTGCTTCCTTTCAGCAGATTTTTACCAGCCCTTAAAGACTGTCTGGCACTCAGACGTCAAAGTGAGACCCTCTTTCCCCTCTTACCCACCCAAGGGTCTGGTCTCCATGCATGGTTATGACCCAAACTCAAATTCAAAGTAGTTTTACTGGCATGTCCGTTCGTGGTCAGTAATGACTGAACACGAACAACAGGAGTGTATGTTCACTTGAGAGTATAAGAATCAGAATGTATGCCTTAGGCCTACTATTTTCATAAGCATGCAGTATGTAGGTAAGGCCTGATTAAACTGCCATCCCACATGACATGACCGTTTTTCTTTCTTTCTTTTTTCTATACAGTCCATGGGCATATCCTATGACTTGGAAGAAGAAGATAAGAAATGGAATATTATGTTTTTACAGTGTTTCGCTGCTTGCACTGTCTGGGTTAGTCCTCTGCATCAGTGATTATCTGCTCTATCTTGCCAGGTTGCCATGGTCTGATTCAGTGCAATCCAAGTCAACTGGGATGACCAACGCCATCTTCCATCAACCTGCTATTTTCTTGTCTAGCTTGTCCCTCCCTTGATGCACATCATTGCAGTTAAAACTCTGCTCCTAATTTTTCTAACTGTCATCTCACTTGGTCTCCATTCATCTGTACTATTCAAAACTTACTGTCATTGGCAACATTCAGAGTCTGTGGGGCACGGTAAAGGTCCTTTATAATGGGCCACACCACATTAGATGTTTCATTAACTTTTGGTGACTATTCATTTAAGGTTTACTGTGTTCACTAAACAACATGCAGTTTGTAAATGAATAGGGGCCACACCAATGGTTTAACATTTTGTAAGTATGAAACTTGGCTTAGACTTGTATTACAATGTTGGTTGACAGTTTTTGTGCACCAGGACACAAGAACCTCTGTCAGTTTTTAGACACCCTTGTACATTTTCCTTCAGAACAACTGTGACATGGAATGAGAATAAGGCTAATCAAACACTAATGAGCATTTCTGAGCATAATTTGAAGATTTACAGATTCACTGTAAATGTTTACATTAGCAATGACACATGGCAGACACTATCTAGCAGGCCTACAGCTAGTGCCTGTTTGACTGAGAATGAAGTGCCAAGGCTAACCGTAGATACAGCGATGGTCACATTTGAGCTGTTCAGAGCTGTGTGTTTTAGGGCTGTGTGATATGGACATAAGTGGGGGTTTTTTGTTTGTTTGTTTGTTTGTTTTTTTATCCACCACTATCGCTCCCATATTATATTGTTTTTCAAAAGGTTAACATAGTCTATTAGCTCCACATAAATGTCTCAGAAGTTGCTTGTTGAAAATACCTCTCATTCCCTGTTTACGCATATCTGGATACCTATAAAAATGTTTATTTATTTATGCATCTACACCTGTGATTTAGATATAAACAGAGGTTTATGGCGGTGAAAATGGCTACTTTTGAAAACTCTGACCAAAGTTGAGTTCTCCAGCTTTAGGCACTAGATGTAAATGGAGGAGTTTTAAGATTGTGACATGACGATCCCTCTGAGGTTTTCAGATCTCTGGTTGGCTATCTATTTGTTTGACATGTTTTTGAGCATCGCGTAAACAGAATTATTTTCTAATGCAAAGAAGGAGAATATACCTTTTTTCATAAATAGCAAGGTACATGTAATTGTAGCATCAAATTAGGTATTATCCCTCTGCATTTCCCTCCCTCTGTTTCAGAACAAGTACTCCATGTCATTAATATGCATGAGGAAATAACAACTACGTCAGCAACTACCTCACTCAGTTAGCCAATAGAGAACGTTGCCACTGAACTTCACACTTCTCTGATGATAGTTACCTATCTTTGCTAGTTGAATTGAAATGATAGTTCGGACAAAATTGACACACAGTTATTTACCCCATGAGAGCAAGTTGGATACCCTCTCGAGAGGTTAATGATGTTGGCCAAGCCTACTTCTAGTTTTTTAAGTGTTTTCTATTTTGCAAAATATGGAGATGAATGGCACCATGCTCTCAACACGACTGAAATGCCATTTGTTCACCACTAATAAATCTCAGAATAGTACCAAACTTTGTAGTAACATCAATTAAGACCTTACACCTAAAACATGTATGTTAAAAAATGTAATCTTTGTGGCAAAGTCTGTGCAAGTTGATAACCAAATGCAACGCAATAGACTGGTCTAAGTGTAGTTCAAGAAAAAAGTTTGTGAATGTCTAATCTATTTCAACAGCACTGATGCTTTACTATCTCTGACAATATCTGGTGAATGTAAATAATTATATGGAAAGAGTGCAACTCCTCTTCTTCTTAAACTGAACTGCACACAGAAAAATGTACACCACATATGGGACCTTTAACTATCAAGGATAGCTAATTATCATCAGAGACTTGCTAATTTCAGAATAGATTTGAAGTGGCAACGTTCTTTCATTGGCTAATTGGGGGGGGGGGGGGCACGTTCAGAGATGTTTATGTGGGGCTCATAGATCTATGTTAACTCATTGAAAAAAAGTATAATATGGGACCTTTAAAGTAATAATTGACAATTAACAAAACAGCAAACTTAAACATATAGTCTTATATAAACAGTACCCTGTTAAGACTGCAAGAGACTCAGGCGCAGTAACCATTGTCTTGTCATAATACATCAGCCTCTCTCTTTTTTTTCCACCTTTCCACCTGACTCCTTTCTCTGACCCCTACCATGTTTTCTCCTCAGCCTCGGATGTGGCCAGTTGCTAAGAGAGCCTCCAAAAACAAACTCCCCACATTCCTGTGGTCTGCTCCCCCTTCCTCTCCCGCTCTGTAACCTCGAGCGCTGCCATTTCCCCATACATCTCAGCAAGCAACAAGGTTAAGGTTTGCCTTCAGTCACCTCCCCTCCATGTTTGCACTCAGTCAGGGGCTCCCATGAGGAACCAAAGGGAAGCTATTCAACATAGTATTGTGTACATTGCTGGTTGAGTAACGATCCCCGCTGAATCTGGCCCACCCCCACCCCAACATTTCCCCAAAACAAATGCGATGCCTCTGGAAGTTGGAAAGTCTATTGCAGTCTACACCTGAATCAAGTGACTAGTAAACTATGGACCTCTGTGGTGTGTGCTGTTGAGTAGGTCAGCTTGGAGCAGACAGTCACAAGCTAAAGATTTTGGCTCAGCCTCTGGAAGTGACAACAAGCCCCAGCCACAACACCCACGTACCCCCAATGCCCGGCCCCACAATATACTCAAATAGCGCTAATAGCTGTTAGCACAAAGGCCCAGAAGGCCCAGTCGGTGTAATGAGGCTACATACTAATCAGAGACAGACCCGTGGCATCTACGGGTGACTGGACAGCAAGCCCAATGCATTTCTGAGCCAGTGACCTAGAGAGTGTGCAGTCAATACTGTTTGCCTGGGATGTCCACAGTAGTGAGGTTAATGTTTGCAGCTGAGACAGCCTGCCTTGTTGGTAGGAAGCTGGAAGAACAGTCCACTCTGGTTCTAGCAAGATTGCACCTGGTTTCACCAGAGCTGTAGTTCCACAGAGCAATAATGGCATTGTTTGATGTGTAACATCTCTGTTACACATCAAACTCGAGTGAGAGCTGATAGATCAAGTTTATAAAACTAGGTATTTCTTACATACCTGAGAGATACTTGAAGTGTATAAACAGTACAGTAAATGTTTGTGTTTGTATTCAGGCCTAATGGCACTCTAATGGTACATCATGAGATGCATGGACTTGTCTGACTTTGCTATTGACACTGAACAAACGGACACTATCGATCATGTCAGCAGGGTACTTAGCCATGTCATCAACATGCCATTAAGAAAATTAACTCTCCCCTCTGGAGACCCCTTGTCACAAAGGAACAAGGCATGTTTCAAAGACAAAGAGAGACTTGAGCAAACATCCTCTGTCAACAGCGCACAGGAGATGGATGTCGGGGAAGAAATACCTCAGGACGTGTGTCTTCTGGACGGAGCAAAAGCATCTCACCTCGATTGGCTTCAGGCACCCCCAAACCCACCTAGTGAGCACTCGGCATGCTCGACTGATCTAGGCATAAGGAGACGGACTTAAGCAGCAGTCCAAACAAATAGCAAGATTCCTGCTGTTCACTGATCCTTCTGTCTACGAGAACAGCAGCCGGACCACGGGACTGTTCTCCTTGCAAACTGCAATGTGCCCAGACAGCACCATCTATTCCATACACCCCATAACTTAATGGATCCAGGAATGAAAGACGTAGGCCTATGAGCAGTCTTTACACAATTTCAAAAGGAAGAGAAAAAAGCAGTCATTCTCTCTTACTCTTGTGAAATCATCAGCATCAACAAAGCAAATCCAGCGGATGCCTTGTTTTTTGTAATCACCACAATTTTAATGGCCATTGACATGCAAATGTAACACGGCAAATGACAAAAAATCATGCCAGTTTACATAACCACAACCATTGGGTATTGTAAAAGCATTTGGTGTTTTTTAAGCACATTTAACTAAGCCACAGGATTTTGTGGCTTGACAGCTCATTATTCTGCAGAAACCTTTGGACCTTTAAGAGTCCCTGTACATTCTTGTCAAGTGGTCTTCGTTTCCTGGGGAGCATTTGTCTAACCTAGGCTCACAAGCAAGTCACTGTTTAAAAGAAGGCACATCCCTGCTGCTAGCCCAGTGTCTACTACCTCAAAGCCCCACCCCTCCCCAACCAACCTTAGAAAAAAAAAAGAAGGGAAACCTGGCTGGCCGAAGGGTTCTGAGGGAGCTCTGTTTCAGGTCAAGAGCAGGTCTTGGGCGTAGCAGTGAGGGTCTGCAACACGTCTGATGTCTGGAGAAGAGGAGAGGTCGTCTGTCCCGTTGCAGAGGCTGGGAGGAGGCTGAGGTCCTTCTAACCCTGCTGCTCAGGACCCCGGTGTCCTGCTGGGGGCCCTGCCTCCTCCCACACAGGAATTCGGGATCAAGGACGGGGATTAGCTCCCCAATAAACCAACGCTCTCTCATACCTCGGCCCAGCTTGACTGCCAGGCGTTTGTTTTTCACGTGGGGTGAAATGAGGGTACAAAAACAAAGGGAAAGGCCAAGAGGAAATCCATGGGAATGAACCCAGAGTTGGGAGAAAGGCACTCGCTGACCTTCACCAGCTCCAACAAATATACCATGGCTGCAAGACATCTATCTATTCCTAAAGAGACAAGAAGTCTTTGGCTTTGAAGTCATGGAGCAACCCTTTTTTTGGCCCATTACTCAAACACAGGGATGGTAATTGGTCATAATTAATGGATGATATCATTGTCAGTTGACATCACTACATTGTTCAATTAGTCCATTATTGTGGTTGTTTGTTGCTCTTGTACATCTTCTACCATCTCCTTATCCTCTACCTCACCTCATCCTCCCAGTGGCCTACTCATATGGTTTCCATGCTAGGGGCCAAATTGAGGTTAAGCACCTTGGTCAAGTGCTCTTCAAGCTTAGGGCCACAGGGGCATCTGGGAAACTCCCAAGAGTCTCAGAGCTGAGGCCAGAAAAAACATTCTGTCATTGAGTCATTATGTTTTTACCCTAAAACTTTGTGCTATGCTTGACATATGTGAACAAATAAACTGATGTGGTTTGTCTTGGTGTGTTGTTGCACCTTCTGGTCATAAGGCCCATGGGAGATATGGGGGCATACCAGGTAAACTCTGTGAACCTCTGCACTGATAAAAAAAAAAAATACACAAATGAAATCTTAGACCCACAGGAAGAGATGAAAAGTGTAGAGTAGCCAAGTTAAACAAGCTAAGCAAGGGTTTTAAGAGAAACCAAGGGAGGAAGGGAAACAGAAATATGGAAAATACGTGGCTTTGAAGTGTTATTAAGATCTGGTACAGAACAAAGCAGGGATGACAGGGAGCATCTTTCAGTGGTCCTTCTTATCCTAAGATAAGCATCTTGAAAAAGGCTTGCAGTATTAGGGGACTGTTTTAATCCAAGCCAAGTCAGGCTAATCTAAAGTCATCATCTAATAGCTGAGTTAGGAAAAATCTTGCCAAGAAAAAAAAAAACATTGAAAAAATACATAGAATTTCAACCAGGACTTTCTTTACAACCATATGGCAGTAAAACAAAACCAAGTGGCAGTATTGACTAACTCGTGTTTCAGAGTGAATAAAACTTCATTTATTGCAGTAGCCATGAGAGCTTCTACACTGGCTTCTACAGTGTGCTTTGACCAGCATGACAAAAGCCATTTACGTTCAATGACCATCAAAAGGGATTTGGCTGAGCTGAAACCTACCAAAACCTGAATACCATGACTAATCATGGTTCAAAACTACATACTCACTCTGCTGCTTATCCCTCAAAAAGACTCCCTGCGGGAACCTTGGCAGGGCCTGAGCACTGTGACATAACGGGGGTCTGCAAACTGTGTGAAAGCCAAGAAGCTGCCTCAGCATATACACCCCCCCCTCCTTTCTTGTGGGGAGGACTCAGCTCTCCATATCAAATGATTGTGGTCAATGCCGGCTCATCGGTCCCAGTATGAAGGAGGACTGCATCAAACACACAAATGCCTAAGGGGGATCACAAAACATTCGAGGAGTTGTCATAAACTTGTATCACCATAGTCCTCATAGAGATATGCACAGCTTGAGCAAAAGCATCCCATTATTTGCCATATGGAAGCTATCATCCATGGTTAAGGGCATTGCTTTGGAAACAAGACTGCTCACTTACTCAGTTTGCCCTAACTGTGAGGCTGTTTTTATGTTTTTATGTCTTAGGTATAGCAACTGCTCCAAACATGGTACACTGCCACCCACCACCCTTACAATACCATCATAGGGCCATAGGCAATTAGGCTTTATAGAAAATCCTGATCTACTCTACTTCTATGAAGCCATAAATGCTGAATACGTTGTGTAATTCACTTGAGATAATCACAGTAATGATTATACAACAAGTAAAAGTTATCCATGGGAAAAGCCACCACTTTAAAAGCTGTGCAGCAACAGACAGTAAATAGTGTGATATGAATCATGCTTACCTGATCTCTAGCTGATTATGAAAAAGACAGTTCTATTTCTAGCATCATAGTTTTGAAGATAATGGCACAATATCGATTCTCTTAACAGATAAAACCATGAAATATTCAGAGTATGTTCATATACAGCGTTCAGACTGGATGTTATATACAAGGAAGGCTGTATTCAGCACATGCATGCCTATCATTCCCATCCTACCTCTGTCTTTCCTGCATTGCTCTCACATTTGAATAAATGCTATGTCATGCTGGCATTGCAGCCTGAGCTCACATGTAACCCTATATGAAACACAATAGTATTGTTTACAGTCATGTAACACTTCTGGCTGTGAACACAGGCCTATCTACTGAATCTGAGTAGTGATGCATGTACACACATCTACACATACTTACACACACACACACACACATACTCACACAAACTGATAAGGTGCCTACTTCACATTAACAAACAAAAGTACAGGTTGATAGTAATAAAATGATTACAGTTATTTTTATAAGCCACAGAAAGTTACAGTCACACTCACAGTGCAAAGTCGAGGTCGTAGCTCCCGAGGTGTGTCAGGGAGACCTGTTAGCAGGGCAAAGGCTTGCGGGATCAGTGGGCATCCCTCTGAGCACATTGGTTGTTTGAGGCAGCTGTCGGTAAGAGGGTGTGGGAGGAGAGGAGCTTCAGCCCTGGGCAGTAGAGGAGAGACTATGCCATACTGGTCTCAGCTTAAACATGCGCTCATGGCCCAGGGTGTGGCAGGCGCCCCACGTGTCTGTGTGATAAAAAAACGTGAGTTCATTAAAACTGTCCAAGCTCACTGTCTCACTGTGGCTTGTGGTGGAACAGCTATTGTATAATAACTACATATGATGTAACCTACTATGTAGAACACTAGACAAAAGGTCTCCATATGAAATATTGGAATAGTATACAACAGCAACAGACACATTGTGACTATATGGCATAAAAGTTATGTAAAGTTCTTATGAAGCAAGTCTGTTTCATAAAGTGGTTGCGATGTCTTGTGAGTTAATCACCGCCAAATGTTTACCACCTAGCAAATGTGTTGATCTTCAAACAGGTTCATGTGACTGAAGTGTTGAAAGTGAAGATACCATTTCACGCTTGTCCTGTGAGATGTTGTTTTATAAGTGTTGCGTGGACAGTGTTTTGCAACACCCACATGAAAAATCAGCTTTGTAAGGGATAATATTTGGTCCACTGGTCAATATCGGAAAATACTGGAGGAATGAAACTGAAAGTAACACACATATAAGCCTTATATTTATTACCTTATCCATATGTTGTGATGAAAATTTAGGATGTTGGTGTAAGTTTCCAAAAAATTGGTTACCTTTAAGCTAAGCTAACTGTCAGCTCTCTCAAATAAAGCTCATATTGAAACAAGTTTTGTGAAACAACATTCAACCATTTTGTGAGGTTGGACTTTTTTTTCTAGAATAAAAAAAGCAGACAGAGTTGGGAAGCAATGCATTACTCGGTAATATACTGCAGTATTACTTTCAATAGGGATTCAGGGATTGTAATTTCTAAAATGATAATTCCTTAACTAGATGAAAATGACTAAACAGTAATGTAACAGAATGTTATATACTACTACAATAATCTGGCTTTAATACTACAGAGCCTGTGAAAAACAAATGTGTTATCAATGTAATTCATGAAACACTAAAATTTTAGGCAGTTGTTTTCAAATAATGGATTTTAGGGTGTTTTTTTTAGAGGACTCCTTCCATCATCATGGCTTAAAAATCACAGCACCCTCAGATGGACTGTATAGATAATAGGACAGAATTTATGGCTGTGCTTAATGTGTGGACAAACCTGGGTGGGATTGTGTGTCTATATGTGTCCATTTGGAGTGGACATCTTTACAACTTGGATTTCTTTAAAAGATAAGGTTTAGGGTATGGAGACAAAACAACAAATGCTGCAGAGATCTATCAGTGGAGTACATCTTCTAAAGTAGGCCATCCTGTCACTTCCTGAAATGTTGTGGGTTCTGGAATGTCTTAGTTTGTCACCGCTGTACTTCTATCCATAATGCTTTTTAGCAAGCAGGGATCTATGGCATGTCAGCTTGGAGTCTGGCAATGATAAGAGGACTTGACTGAGACAAAGTGGTTCCAGGCTTGACACCCCACCCCCTACCTCCCCAAAACCTAACAGATTACTTTCTAAGAATGTACAGTATAATATGAGCATTGGTCTAGCCTCAATTTGTGGGAACACAGAACTAAAGACTTGATCTAAATCTAAATATCAGTCACCTGTGCTGATACACCTGAGCTGAGCTGGCAGCACTGGGAAAATCCAATCCAATCATCCTGACCAACAATGATGGTAGTAGCAATGTCCCAGTTAAGGAACCTGGCTAGCATGTAATTTAAAGAAGTATTGTGTGTTTGTGTGCTAGGAGGAGCACAATGATTAGATTGATAGAAAGACAGATAAATAAATACTTTCATTACCCCACAGGAAATTCTGGATTTGGAGTGAATGTTCATGTGGAGCCAGAGACCGCTGTCAGAGCAGAGAACTGAGGAGATTTAGGGCTTAAAATGGGCGGTGTGTTCGCTCCTGCTGTTTTGGTTGGGTGTGGTTTGGTTTGGTTAGGGGCCTGCATACAGCCTGTGCTCACATTTGAGATGATGAACATGCCTCCTATAGTGTTTGCCTATGATAAAGCTGCCATTTTGCACAGAATAAATAGCTTAATAAGAATGCAAAAGAAAGTGGCCATGCAGCAGCAATCAAGATCTCGGTATCCTGAAAGAATAAGCTGTTGAAAAAAAAGATAGACACATGAAGAATGAATGAAGCTTTTGTTTTCATGTCTGATGAATAATGTTTTCTGAACCTAACGAATGTGTTCTGGCTATCAAAAACAACTTGATAGCCTACATGACCATAATAGTGTCTTTGAAATACAAAGTTTCAGACAAACCTTATGACACCAAAATCTAGAAATCTGCACTTTGGGTTGATCTCTACATAAGATACTGGTTTTTGATTCACCAGTTCTGGAAAATGTAGCTTTTAATCATTAGACACCCATAAACACCCTTCTATTGCTGATGAAAAGAAGCTTAATCATTGTATCACTGTACAGAACAAAGTGTGAAATTCCTTGAATAGTGAGCAAAAGTTTGATAAATTCAGGGCTTGATAAACTCAAGGCGTACCCAAAACTTCATTATGTAATTATAATGTTTGTTTTGTCAGTTGTTTGTCATTGTATATGCCTTCCATCTCTGTGTCCAGACTTTGAGAGATTGTATTCTTGAATCGACACCCATGTTCACCAGCTTGATGACATGATCCAAATTACTGTATCCAATTGCAGTGTCTAAACATGTAGTCAGATTGATCCATTGCACTGAATCATAAAAGCGTTTAGTATACACACTCTGAAAAAGTTGAGAGAATGAATCAAGGCATGCTGTAAATAGATTTGTATAGATTCAGAGTGTAGTCTATTATAGGGTCTATTGTAGGCCTTGTAAGTCCAACAGCATCCAGAGCATGACAGAGCCATTGCTGGCTAAATTGGTGTCAGTGCAGATGGCCAAAACTTTGGCCAGTACACCAATGCTGACGTTTGGGCGTGAGCACAGTCCAGCTCATGACAAATTTATGGCCTCATTGTACAGTAATGCTGTGAAAATCCCCACTCAGGGAGATCAGAAGTTGTGTGTGTGTCTGTGTGTGTGAGTGTGCGTGTGTGTGTGTGTGTGTGTGTGCGCGTGTGCGCAGCCTGTCGCCTGGGGCCCATCAGCATAGCATAAGTCCTTTTTTAATGTGGCCCTTTGTACCAAGTGAGCACGTCCCCAATTAGAGGTCCTTTCCTCACCAGTCTCTCTCACACACACACACACACACACACACACACACACACACACACACACACACACACACACACACTCACATGAAAATGCAAACATAAATTCATAAAAAGTGTACGTCCAGGTCATGGGATGTGTGTAATGTACTTGGAAGTTCAGTCTTTGGTTATGAGCATGAGTAGACTCTTGGCTTGGCTTTCTTGGATGTTAAGTGATGGTGCGAGTGAGCTGTTCTCTGGCCATGGATGTTGTCTGTGTATGATTAAACAAAGCCGTGTGTGTGTGTATTGAGAGCACATGCAATTGTGAGAGTGTGTGTGTGCTTGTGAGTGCGCGCGCATTTGTGTATGTGTATTGTGTATGTATCATGCATGTGTGTGTGTGTGTATGTTTGTGTGTGTGTATTTGTGCTTGTTTGTGCGTGCGTATGCACTTTTGTATGTCTGTGTCTCCATGTGTGTGCATGCATGTGTGTATTTATTTATTTATTTGTGTGTGTTTTGTGTTTATGAGAGCACAACATTAGTAGTGTGCTGGACTCCAGGCTCTGATGTGGCCATGCAGGAGGAATGCCTGCGGATGAAGTGCTACATTTGGAATCCATTTTTTCGCCCTCCACCCAGGTTACATAAGTGCTTTTAAAATATGGGTAAGGTTCACTCACACAGGTCCTGTACAGCGTCCAATATTATGTGTGTATGTGTGAGAGTGTGTTTATGTGTGTGACAAAACTGACTGTGAGTGTGTGTGTGTCTTTGTCTCTAAGTGTGTATATGTCGATCTGTAATGAATGCGCACATGCATGCGTGTGTATATGCTTGTGTTCACTAATGCATTGACCATCTTGCTCTCTATAATATTATTGCGAATCCTCTGACCCTTCAGCTAGTTTCAGCTCGTTTTGTTCAAATTTACAAGTCTTAGTGTCAGAGTTTGGCCCGTGCCCCAGCCATCTGCTGAGGGCTGAGGCCTATGGATGTATCCATACGACACTGGTTGGTTCGCCGAGGAGGGAGGAGAGGGAGGAGATGCCGAGGCCCAGTGTGCATGCAGTGATGTCATGTGATGGACTTCAGATGTGCCCTGGCATGCAGTGTACTCAGTGCTTGAAACCTCCAACAGGTTACACTGATGCACACGCCCTGGTTCTGATGGCTTCCAGAGATGGTTCTGTGGTCTGTGTTGCTTTACTAGAACCCTCCACATTGTCTCAGACAGCAAGAAGCAAGGACTTCTCAAAACATGGGTCTGTATTTCCACAGCACCATAGACAAAACTTCTTATAACATTCCTTCTAATACAATTTATGTGATAAAGCAGCGATTTTGAAACCTGAACGGTTAGATTGCTATTTGCTAATGTTCACTGTGTTTGGTATTCTAGATCCGTTGGAAGGTCACATAGAAGACCTGAGCTAGAACTAAAACTGAATTCTGTGTGATTCAAGGATTTTTTTTTTTCATTCATTCAAACATTCCCAGGCAGGGGTGATATTCAGCACCCCCTGTCCCAGTGACCAAATGATGCCCACCACAACCTTCATAAAACTTGAATTATAAAATACCCCAGTAACAATAAGGTTCCAGAATGTTCCAATGCAGCTCAGAAGTTCGTGGTTGATCATATGTCATGTGTTCCTCTGCCAAAGATTTCACACCAATGCAGACAGAAACACAGTTGGGCAGGTGAAGAGAAAAAAAACAGAGTTCAATTATGGAATATGTTTTATTCACTACTCTGCCCTTCTGTCCTTCCTCTCACTTACTTGTTCAGTGTGTGTGTGTGTGTGTGTGTGTGTGTGTATTGAGGGTGTGCACTTCCCTCTGGCTGCATTTCATTACCCCAGAGGAGTATAACAGAGCAGTCAGTTATTATTATTTTGACTGACACTGGCTGTGTGTGTTTGTATATGTGTGTGACAGAGAGCGAGGGAGTGACAGAGAGAGAGAGAGTGTGTGTGTGTGTGTGAGAGAGGGAGTGACAGAGAGAGAGGGAGTGGGAGAGAGATTGTGTGTGAGTGTGTGCGTGTGTGTGTGACAGAGAGAGAGGGAGTGAGAGAGATAAGTAGATACATTGTGTGTGTGTGTGTGTGTGTGTGCGTTTATGTGTGTACATTGTGTGCTAATGTGTGCATGTGAGAATGTGAATGTTCAAGAGTTGGTGTGAAATTGGTTATATAATCCATATGATAAACCAGCCAATGTATCTGAGTGTTTGTGTGAGGGGAGACAGAGAGACTCCATAGCTTCTAGTGCATGTGTATGTCTGTGTGTAGCTTGAACTGCTAATGTGAATCACAATTAAAAGAAATAATGGATGGGGATGTATGGGAACATTGAGAATGTGTGTGCAGTTTGTGTGTGTGTGTGTGTGTGTGTGCACGCATACTTGTGTATCATCGATTTATGACACAGGACAGTTGTCGTGGGGTTTCTGAATTTGATGGATTTATAGGTTGAGCTATAAATGTTTGTGTGTATGTGTGTGTGTGTGTGTCCGTATCTGTGTCAGTGCGTGTAACTGAGTAAGGGGTTCACATGCTTGTAGTTTTCATTATAATGTAAAATAAGGGGTGAAACAATGATGTAAGCATACCAGAATTCCAACTGAGTGCCAGATAATTTACTCAAACACAACACGCGCAGACACACACACACACACACACACATTAAGACAATTTGCTCCCAAATTCTATGACATCATATCACAGACATTAGCTGCCAAGGGCTGATGTTCAGGGTTGTGGCCACACACACGCACACACACACACACTCACACACACACACACACACACACACACACACACACACACACACACACACACACACACACATGCACACACACAGCACAGATAGCAAGAGAATCAAAACCAGACATTTTGAAAGTACCAAAGTCTTGCATAATGAATAATAATAATAATGAATAAGAGTATAATTCTGTGTCATAGTTACCACACACTTGCATACGTGTCATAAAGCTGCATCTTTGTGATGTAACAGGTGGAGTATTTTTTAGATTCTTATGTAATCCTTACGATTCTGCTTAGAGCTACTATAAATTGTTAATACAGTCGTCATAAAAGATTTATTCTACTGCCTTTCAAAATGGTCTTTCTCACACCCACATACAAACACGAGAGAGAGAGAGTTAAAACTTAATCTACTGGTGCCTCAGGTTTAAAGAGGGGTCTTTTTCATTTCTGTTCTTTTTTACATTTTCTTTCTTGTGTGACTATTCTGTTTTGACCTTCACCCATCTATTCTATTAAATCTCTCTTTATCATCCTTCCTTGACTTGGCTCTAAGCCATCCATCTCCAGTCTCCTTCACTCTCCAATCATACGGCCTCCACTCTCACCAACACACACACACACACACACACACACACACACACACACACACACATACACAAACACGCACAGAGACACACATACAGGCATACACATGCACATTTACGCACACCCAAAAACATGCACATGCAGGCATATACACACACATGCACACAATTAAACAATTTATATTATGTTTTGAGCACTGAGGAAAATAGTATTTACCAAACATTCTAGCATGTAGCTCTAGAATCTTCATTATTTATGTAAGTATGTTTTACCCTACAGACAGAGAGAGAGACAGAGAATAAGAAAATTAGGGATTAGAGAAAATTGCAGTAAATTGCTTGTTAAGCAGGACTGCTCTGTCATTCTGCCAGGGCTTCTTTTATCTGTTTATTTGGCATATGCGGCTCACAGGTCTCTGTGAGCATAGGCAGCTTTCACTGGATGATCTCATAATTAACACAACAATAACGTGAGAAGACACTCTGACTTTTCACCTGACATTCTGACCGACGAGTTTCCATTGTTGGTATTGCACATTTGGTATGTAGTAAGACCAGGAAGGACCGCCAAGTCAGTTACTGTTAAAATAACACACTCCGTGGCCTCTTAATCCTTTCTAATGGGGATTCTCCATGTAGGAGTTATGATCCAGGGAGTCACACAGAACATTATGCCTGGAGCTTGTGAAGGCAGGTATGTCATTTTTATCCAGCATAGAAAGTACATGCCAAGCCATGAGATTGTACCTACAACAGTTGCAGTTTGGCATGGTGCGATAAGAGTACACAAGTCTCTGCACGCTTGTGGGAGAGGGCATAGCGTTTGCGCCTATGTGTATTTGTGTCACACAGAACACTGTGTGTGTCTGTGTCTGTGTGTGTGTCTGTGTGTGTGTGTGTGTGTGTGTGTGTGTTTGTGCATAGTTATGCAACTGACACATTAATCTAGTAAACTAGTCAGGGTGCTATTCCCGTCATCTCGTCTCAGAATAGGTTGACCCGTTCCAAAGCGCTATGACTGGAGCCGAATCTATCTCTTCCACTTCTTCTTCTTCTTCTTCTTCTTCTTCTTCTTCTTCTTCTCTCTCTCCCTCTCTCTCATCTCCAGAAGACTGACACTTGGCATGCCAGAATATGCTTCTCAGAGGCCCTTTTATTTATTCCTCCTTGGATTCAGTTCAACATATTGGGGCCATAACTCATGCCTATTTTTTTTCCTTGATGTGCTGTGTGTGTGTGTGTATGTAAGAGAGAGAGAGAGCAAGAGCGGAAATGTATATGTGTGTGTGTGTGTGTGTGTGTGTGTGTATATGTGTGACAGAGTTGTCTACATCTTTGTGATGAGATCAAATGTTCTATATGCATGTCTAATCGCTTTCCCAACAGGGAGAGAATTGTCCTCATGTCAGTAACATTACATCACTACAGTCTTACAGAGACACCCCCCCCCCACACACACACACATATAGGTCATCCTAGATGAGGTCATTGTTTCCTTATTTTACAGCAGGAGAAGACATTTTGTCTGTCTGAATGTGAAGCTTGTGCATGATGAGAGAGAGAGGAAGAGAGGGTCAGGGAGGATGGAGGGGACATCCTGTTTGTGGGATCATCATGAATAAAGCTGTCTTTGTTTTACACTTGAAAGATAGAGAACACTGTATATATACGCATGCAGTAAGATGTGTGTGTGTTTGTGTTTGCGTGAGTGTGTGTGTGTGAACAGAAAAAAGAGGGGGAAGTACAATGTTGAGTGTGCCATCATACATATTCTATTATCACTGTTCACTCAACATCTCTTTCATTTTACTGTTCTATATAAAAAGCAGATCACATACTGTAGCTTCTATAGTACTGTAAATGCTATATAAAAGAATTTTAAGAAAGGCGGGCATGAAATTGTGGTTAATGCTATTTACATTTAAACAAACTTTGCTATACAAACACAAATACAACATACACACGTACACACACACACCAAAAGTAGGCCTCTTTATAATCTCTATTTATCACCCAACCAACACATATTGCAAGTGTGAACATTAGAATGTCATTAATTTACATTTACAGTAATTTAATACGATGACTAATACAGTATAGCCATTCCTTTATCTCGTCTTCCATCCCTTTATCCCCCTCCACAGAGTAAATGAACCCTAAATGCCAACCAGAGGGAGGTGCCACCTTAGGAATGTCTAGCCTTTAAGGTGGGGTGAAGCACGCACCAGGGGGGGTTGACGGATGCCAGTGCCAGTGGGATTGAACACTGGTACTGTGATCCACAGCTGGTACCAGAGTCTTCACCTGTCTTCATTACATAAAGGAGCAGTCAGCAATGCAGGGTGATGTTGCAGATGTTTGTCTGTGTTTATGGTACATTCTTGCACTTTCATCTCAAAATACTGCAATTTTCATGTTTGCAATATGCACTCTTAGTTAGTTTTCATTGTGCTGTAGCTTGAACATTTATCCTCTGTTTGTAAGTCGCTTTGGATAAAAGCATCTGCTAAATGCACAAATATAAAATGTAAATGCAATGCCTACATTTCTTAGTGGAGCGCTGAGAGTTGAGAGCGGCTCTGATACACTGCATAGCAAAAGTCAGTGTTTGCTCAATAATAATAATTTAAAAAAAACTGTAAAAGTTTTTCAAATGTGTGGTGGTCACTATTAATTACTTACAATTTACATTAAGTGTGAACCACTGACCAAATAAGAGAGGTTGCTCATTTCTTCCTTCTGTTCTCGCCAAGAAACTTTAAACAGTGCGTTTACAAACTGGTTAGCAATGCATGAGCTTTTTCCATTGCTGGGTGGGTTAGGCCTGTTACATATAAGGCACTGTGCTAAACCTCTGAGCAAACCAAACCAAGTACTGTGTTTATTCTCTTTCTGTTTTTAATGCTTGACTCTCATTTAGAGAAGGTGTTGATATCAATGTCTAATTTTGAAGTGTAAATGAAATGTGGTGACAAGCTCAGATAAGACCCACTAACAGTTGTGCGCACACACACACACACACAGAAATTCAAAAGCTTGCACAGGAATGTCATTGAAGAATGTCCAATACAGCACACACACACAGCACACACACACACACACACACACACACTGACAAACACACCTACTATATGTGGAATTTGCTCAGTCAGACTTCTGATGACTGTAATTATTGTCAAAGTTTACCGTGTTTATTTGGCTTGTCAAAACCCTACCCTCTTAGTAAGTGCAATACATGTTGAGGGATGTAGAATTCTCTACAGGTAGTGGCCCATTCTCAGAACAGTTTTATCCAGTACTAGACAGTCTTGCACATAAAGATCTAAATGCGTGTGTGTGTGTGTGTGTGTGTGTGTGGGCGGGACACTGCCTTCTCTATAAAAGCCCTCTTGAACTTGTAAGTGCTTTTTGATGTACACATGCACACACACACACACACACACACACACACACAAACCCCACCACCCACCCGCCTGCCCACTCGCAACCACACACACACACACACACACACACACACACACACACACACATACACACATACACATCCTAGTGCATGTGACAGGGAGTTAGATTCTTATCTCAGGCTAATGTACTGCGTGTTGAGGGAGACCTGTCATTTCAAAGCCATTATCATTACCACTGTCACACATTGGAGTTTTGGACCCCCCCCCCCCCCCCCCACACACACACACACACAAACACACACACAGTCACACACACATATCTGACGAGGGTGATGGGCTGCCTCAACATGTCAGATCAGATTGCTAAAAGGACTTGGAACATCATCTCATGTTACAGAGAGTGAGAAAGAACAGACAGACAGATGGACACAGACAGACATACAGGCGAACAGATAGACAGACAGACAGGCGGATGGACGGACAGACAAACAGACAGAGATAATCGGAAAGACAGAGAAGGGGGGATGAGTGGAGAAAGGCCTGTGTGGTGAGTTGGGTTGTGTATGCTAGAAAGCAATTTATCTCCCTATGAGCTTGAACTCATTGTAGGGGAAATAAATATGCTGTGTTGGGATTGTGAAATGCATATATACGACAGTCACACACAGACACATGCGTCGTCCACAAACAGAACACACACATTCTCACACTAAACACACGGATATTCACTGGCTGCTCTTTGTCAAAGTCTGAGTTTAGTATGCTGTGTTTGAGATAACCCTAATTTTCCAAAGCCCTCTTCCCACACTCACACACACCCATGATAAGCGGCATCCTTTGTGTAAGCCCAGTGGTTCTCTTTCCATTATTAAAAGCCTCAAGACAATGCCTTGCATAAGTCTAATGCCATTCAGCTTTGGGTGTGTATTGATTTTTCACTTTGGTAGTTAGACCCCTGTCAGCTGTGAACACCAGTGACTGCATGTGAGGCAGGGGATTATTCCAGTTAGTAATTAACTACACACGCTTGTCAGTTGTGTCTGCACAGATTGTCTATTTTGAGACAGTGTGAATGGAAGGGTATAAGGTAGTTGGTGTGGAAGGAGAGCTAGATTGCAACGTGGATTTAACTGTAACATAATGATATGATCACAATGGCTTCTCAAATTAAAGGTTAGAATTAGGTTAATCACTCTAAAACGTAGTCTCTCTCTCTCTCTCTCTCTCTCTCTCTCTCTGTGTGTGTGTGTGTGTGTGTGTACAATCTTTGAGCATCCCAGCAGGTGTCTATGGGATCTGGGGGTGAAGAGCCAACTAGACTGATATCTGTTTCACCTCAAGGATTTCATCTGAGACCGTCCATTGACAACCCCCCACCCACACACACACACACACACTAACCCCCTTCCCCCAGTACTCTCAGTTTTTTCTCTCTTCAAGTCTTTTTCTCCCCTCCTCCTCTATCTGAAGCTGGTTTTCAGTGACTCCAAATTCTGATGTACTGCTCATCTAACTATAAATGCAAGGAATGTCTATCTGTGTGTCTGTCTTTTCCACACATAGCTCTCAAACCATTTGTCCAACTGACCTAAGATAAGGTAGGTGTGTTGCTAATGGCAATGGAAAACATGCTTTGTCCGGGCACTGCACTAGTACTAATTTAATGAGCAATGGGGGGGAAAGAATGTATGCACGTGCACACATGCCACTACGACAAACAGTGGGATTATCTTTCCCTGCCTAAGGGGATGTTTTTGTCTGTGGAGGACATGCTTGGAAGCCAGGGCCATTTCTGAACCCCCCCCCAACACTCACGCACACACACACACACACACACACAGCGAGGTCTGCTTCTTATTTGGAGAACAAATATAAGTTTTATCTTGCTGTGAATATATGCGGTCATTTGATTACACACTTAGGGATATATGTCGGGGTTTGTTGACTATTCATATTCAGGTTTCCTCTGTGGCACCTTCTGTCTGTATGTTTCTTGTCTATGTAAATATGTAATAGTTTCCTGTGTTCATACAAATACTCCCCCAGTCTCTGTCTCTCAGGTAATAATAGCCTTCTGTGCCCTGCACAGTCTCATCATTCTTTATTATCACTACTGTGAAATGAAAGACAAAACAAGCAAAACAGCCCAATGGGCCAAACAGCCTAAGCAAGTCTACTAACAAAAACAACAAACTAGATAGTGTGATGAATGATCAACTGGTAATGTACTACATGTAACAGGCTAAGTGTTAGCAAAAGGGTTAACAAACCTGAATTTTCAAAGAGACTGTAGAGCAGTTGGCTCTTCAGGCACTCCAGAATATCAGCTTAAAATAGAGTATTCATTTTTAAGTGAAGGTGTGTGAAGGCCTGTTACAAATAACTGTGGCACTTTTATAAGCTTGGAGAGCTGCCTCTTAAATTGTCAAGAGTGTTCTATTTGGCACAGGTTCAAGTCAGCCAGTCAAACAACAACTGAATTATGTGTGAGAGACTGAGAGAGTGAGAAAGATGGAGGGCGCGAGATGGAGGCGGAAAGAAAATAGGGGTGGCTATTGGAAATGAAATGAGAAAGACGAGAAGAAAGAGTGAAGGATCTTAAGTGGTCGAAATCTTTGACAAGAGTGCCTAAAACTGTGTCTACCTTCCTTCACTTATCCTCTCATCTTAACACAAACACAGACACACACACACACACACACACACACACACACACACACACACACACACACACAAAGTGCAGAGCCCCCGAAAAAATCTGCCCATGTCTCCATCTCACACAGGCTTGCACCTCGCCAGTCTCTGTCAGCTGTAATTACAGAGGCTTCCAGGGCAATATGGAGGCATTTTGAGGACTAATTACACCCACACCCTTTACTTCGCCCCGCTGCAGGGCTACATTCTTGTCTGCTCATATCTATGTGCACCAGCGCTGATCTGAGCGCGCTCCCCTGTGATCCTCCACGGCCCCTTGGCATTCCCCTGTGGCATATCCCGTCCGCGCACTCATGTGCACGGCCCACCATGGGATTTGCCCAGGATGAGGAACTAATAGTCTCCAGTTGCTGAGATAGTGACTGCGTCTGCAGAGGCCATGGGGCTAATATGGCCAGCTTGTGTGAACCACGGTCCTGTGGGAGGTCTATGGGAATGCTCTCTCTCCCTCTCTCTCTCTCTCTGACTCTTTCTGTAAATCTCTCTGCTTCTCTCTCTACCTTTCTTTGACCTTCTATCACTTTCTCTCTGTCACTTGTGACTTAAAGCATGTATCTTTGTGCTGGTTTGACATGATGTACTGCCATGGTGAAATTAGCTTTTTTTTAAAAAAAAAAAACATATAGCTAGCAGAGTTTAGTCTACTATGAATTTGACTGCAACTCCACCACAAATAATACTTTCAGATCCCAAGGACTAAGAATGTGAAAATTATACATAAGGCCCATTTCTCACAGAGATATTGATTCAACATTTGTTATGTGGTACAAAATAAAAAAGATCATTTATGACTTAGTCTTCTTTTTGTTGTGACAATGATGAGATGAAGAGAAAAGATGAAGAGAGTGGGAAAGAGAGAGAGAGGGAAAGATCAGGAAATTACTTTGGGTCGGAATCGAAACTGGGTCCCCAAGTTTATGGTAGAGATGTGTTAGCTAACTGTGCCCCATTCAGTAGGGGTGATGAATAAGAATAGTGTTTATTAATATTAGGGTACTATTTATTACTATTATTACTATTATTTGTTTGTGTGTGATAATAAACACACCTGGGAGCAAGAAGCTCCAGTTTGTCTTGGCAACTGAGGCTCTGTCTGAGAGGCTGGGTGGGGCCCAGACAATCATGATCTTGTGAATCTTTATAAAAGGGGCGAAGGGATGGAAGTCTCATCATTGCGATTTGACTGCTTCGGCCAAAACCCGCATTCCATCCTTGGCCAGGCCTGATGTGATGGGATCTAGACATAGAATGAACCAGAACAGCTGGGGTTGACTAATCTCCCATGCGAGGATATAGTGCTGACCTGACCGACGGAGATCACTTCAAAGGGAAACGCCTCTGACGGGCAGAAGAGGACAGAACATCTCACACCCCACATATCAGTCTTGGTTCACTCATTACTCACTCATCTCACACCCCACATATCAGTCTTGGTTCCCCCTTTGCCTGTTCAGAACAGAGCAGAACATTCCCAGGGGCAGAGTAGAGCCAGCAATAGTGCCAGATAGGAATCTTCAGGCCACGTAAGAAGCCCCTGAGACTTATCGTACATTAAGGCATTCACTTAAAGCTCTGTGGATCTTTTGAAGAGATTTGGAGGTCTGCTTTAAAAGGTTCCCATACATTCAGTTGCATGCTACAGAGAGAACTCTTTGCACACACTGACAGTATTCTTTCACAGCAACATTTTATAAATGCTTGTCCACAAATACTGAACAACATATTTTTTACAAATTCACTTTGTCAGGTACTTTTATCGTAACCAGCATATCTGAAAAGGATCATGTTTTTTAGTAAAGCATATCACAGTGTGCATCAGTTTGGTTATGCAAACAAATTGAGATTTGCAAACACTGCTGTACACACATTTGAATGACCTTATCTGGTATGATGCACAGTGCTTCCTTCGCAGTAATAGTGCTCTGATTATCAGAATGCAAAGTTGTTAGACTTAGATGGTGCTGCAGGTGAAGAATGTCGTGGGTGGTGTTTTTTTCCATAAGAAAGTATGCAATGTGCCAATCACAAATGACTCAACTGGCAAAGCTCAAATGAGGCTGTTGTTTGCACAGCAATGTTGACATCAACTTCACTAAATGTGCCACTTCACTAAGTACGCTGAAGGGTAAGTGATTGGGTGGCCTTAGACACTCTACAAACACTATTAATTTCACACAACTGCTGTTGCCTTCATCTGACTCAGCAGTTTCTCTTCATACGAAGAGTCCTCAGTCATAACACCACCAAATGGTCTGGTGCTTTTAAACCCTTCCATACACAACTATTTAGATATGTTTTTAATATGGTGACTAATGTTTCTGAGCCACCCTGTTAAAATGACACTTACCAAGTACATAGAACTAACATGTTAGCATCTGATTAGGCAACTCTTGCCTTACGTAAACTTCTTATATAAACATGGC
>JAIFZK010000022.1:5427500-5430000 GCA_027481765.1 Tenualosa thibaudeaui
AATATAATGAGAGGATGATACCTTGTTAATTGATATGGATCTCTGAGCTTCTCTCTTCTTCTCTCCTCCTTTCCCTCTCTTTTTCTTCTCCTTTTTCCTCTTTGCTTTCCTCTCTTCTCCTCTCCACTTCTCCTCTTTCTTCACCTCTTGTTCCATCCTCACATCTGGATTTCTCACTCATTTCTCACACATTTTTCTGTGTGATTCTAAAGAATATGGGAGAGATGTTTGACAGCTGGCAAAAGTTGTCACTGACAATCCCCCTCTCTTGTACCCCTGTCTCTCTCTCTGTCTGTCTCTCTCTCTCTGTCTATCTCTCTCTCCCCATCCTCATTCTTAATTTTTCTCTCCTTCTCTGGCTGGAACATTCTGTCCCCTTTCCCACCATTTGATCCGCTCTTTTTTCCCTACTCACCCCATTCTCAGCACTGCCAAGTCCCTCTCTCTCTCTCTCTCTCTCACACACACACACACACACACACACGTAAACAGATAAACACACACTCAGATATTATTGGATGAACAATAATTGAAAATTGACCGTAATTGCTACAGATTGACTACGGTTGCAAGCACCATCCCTCCCTTTCTCTCGCTGTCTGCTTCTCACTGTCTCCCTTTTAATTCAATCAATACACATGAGTTACGTTAGCACAACAAAACACTTATTTATTGTGAAAACATTTTTGTAAAGCGAAAACACAACTTGTTTTTTAAAAATGGAATGTCAGGAATCAGGAAGACAATTCTGTAACAACACTTGCTGACGTGTGCCTACGCTTTGATCCTTGTCTTGTCTAACACCGCTTTGAGGTCATTCATTGATGCAATCCTCCTGCAAGCCTGTTCTTCAGGATGTTAAATTGCTGTCTGGAGTTCACAAGGGTAACAGGTTCAACTTGGCTGTCCCCAGGAACAAACACACACACAGACACACACACATACACACACAGAATGCACCCGGTTCAAACCCCAGATGACTGAAAAGAACTGGGCCATGTGAGACTGGGTATGATCAGGCGGAGTCCACAGTTTGTAGCCACGGAAACATGACCGCAGAACCACGGAGATGTAGCCTTGAGCCTGCTGACTTGACCACCCAAGAACACTTCTCATGCACCAGCCACACACATACACACACACACTCTCTGTCTCTCTCTCCCTTTCACTCTCTCTCTCTACACACACATACACGTGTGGACACAGTGCCACATATGAACAATCAGCAAATGGTTATGTACACTATGTGTGAAAGGGCGCTTACAAGACACTTACAATACACTTACAAAACAAAAGCACACACACTCCAATATTTAATTATTTCTATCAAACAAAAGGTCTGAAAACATCAGAAAATGTCAAGTGAGTGAATGACTAGTCAGGGAACAAGAAAAGATATTACATTTGCCTGCCAAGTAGGTAAACAGTAGTTTGAAACTCTACTCTACTCTGCTCTACATGTAGAGCATTAGTGTCCCAAACACCACACATGGCGACACACACATGTACACACACACACATGCGCATGCACACGCACGCACACACACACACACACACACACACACACACTTTGAAGCTGTTAGGAACAAACATTATTTTTCATGTTTAATTGAATTTAAAACTTTTTAGATCAAACAGGCTGCTGTAACCACAAACAGTTTGGCAGCACTATTCAGGGCAATTGGCTCTGTATCATACTCTGACAAACACACACACACACACACACACACACACTGTCCCTCATAGTGCTCAATAAGTGCCGAAGAGGAAGCTAAGTCATGTGCTAAGCAAAGGGCACAAATCACACATTCATCACTGAAGACTTATGTATGTGCGTATGTGTGTGTGTGTGTGTGTGTCTGATAACACTAACAATTTTTTTAGTCCTCATCACTATGTCAGATCAGACAGAATAATCTGAAAGCTGTACTCTGAAATGAAATACTTATCCGTATAAGATTTCGCAATGAAGGTCAGATATTAACAAAGTATTTAAGGATTAAAAAGAAAAAAAAAGATTTGGCTAGAAACTAAATGAACTGTCTTGGCAAGTTTCATACGACTTCTCTCTTTTTCTTCGCCTCTCTTTCTTCCTCTCTCTTTCCCTCCCTCTTTCTCTCTCTTCCCAGTTAGGGGTGGTTTCCAGTTCATTCATCCCACAGGCCTAATAAAGGCAATGTGACTAAGCCAAATGGGTCTCATGTCTTCAGAGAGGTGTGAGTCAGAGGCCTGCATCCTCCTCCATCACCACCAGGTCACTGTGGCCCCTGTGTGTGTGCCAACCTCGCCAAAGCACAAACGCACTGCGCTGTGCCACACCTCACCAAGGGCCCCCCTGGGCACCCATGCCTGCTGTGGGTGCCATGGTATCGGGCACGGGCCAGCGCAGCTGTGTAGCACACCTGCATGACTTTAACCAGTGGTGACCTCATCTGGCTCTAGTTGTAAGGGCCCAGTGCAATACACACACACATACACACACACACACACACACACACAC
>JAIFZK010000022.1:5445000-5447500 GCA_027481765.1 Tenualosa thibaudeaui
ATCACTTCCTCTCGGCCACCCACTCATCATCCTCACATCCTCCCTCTTACATAATACCTCTCATCTCTTGGAAGACAAGACACAAGGCGTTTATGATTAAAGTCCTACGTATCCTGATTGATTCCTCAAAATGGTTTTGTTTTGAATATGATGGAGACACACATTTTTAGCATATGTCAGTCCCAAAAAGAATCCTAAAGATTGGCAGAAAGGCTTCTACCCCTAACTCCGGCCCAACTGAGCAGCAATGATAGGACAAATGCTAACAGTTTTATCAGTGTCTTGCCAGTGCAGAAAAGGTCACAGGAATTTCAAAAGACATATGGCCTCTTTTAAGGAGTCACTGAATGATTTTGACCAGCAGGGATTTTTCAGTCCAATTTCTGTTGAATTTCCTTATATAGAATGAAGTCATCTATAATTGTATGTATTTCCCATATAACTGTAGCTCAAACCTGGTAACTGTAATCCTGGTCTCAAGTAATGTCATAATGACATACAGCACTAAAAAAAACCTACTCCAAGGAAAACACTGTATTTTCATCAATCAGTTTTTAGTAGAATCTTGGCTTCTTGAGAGTTCACTGTTTCCGCTGTGTAACACACTGCCTCCTGGACATTTGATTTCAGCAGCTATGGTCCACATAGCATGCAGTGGCATTCCATAAAACCAGCAGTGCATTTAATTAAACCAGCAGTGCATTCACAATCACAAACACACACACACACACACACACACAGAGACACACATACTGGATTCTCTAGGCTTTCTGGGCCCATCCTAGTGCTCTAATGGCATGAGTCACACCAAGTCTGCTTCCCTGGGTCAAATGAACATGCACTGGATATGGAAGCACAGGACACTGTGTGGGCTACTTTCATTATCCCAGTGACTCTTCCTGAACAATGAGCTGCAGAGTTGCTCTTAGCCTGGCACAGCATATTGAAGCACACTGTGTTACGCACAAACTGTGTCCTGTTTAAAATAATATCATGTCGAATTGTGTGGTCTTGCTGAGGTCTCGACGTAAGATGGAAGGTATGAGAAATTTAGCTGCTGACTGATTTGAGGACCTGTTGAGTCTGTGCATGAGGGCTTGTGTGACAGAAGGTGTGTGTATATGTGTGAGAATGTATTATATGTTGGTGAGTGAATGAGTGTATGTGTGTGTGTGTGTGTTGTTTTTGTGTGTGTATTTGTTTAGTGGAAACATCAACAGTGGGTTTGCTGTTAAGTGATTGGGGTGTGTATGTGTTTTTCCTGGGTTATTCTGAGGTTTGTGTTTGTATTGTGTGCCTGTGCTTGTGTATTTTTGAGAGTGAATGTGTGTGTGTGTGTGTGTGTATGTGTGTTACTCAATGGCTCTGTAAGGGCCACTTGTGCCTCTGTCAGTAGCTGGACAGCTCACACAGGAAGCAGGCCTCATTAGGAGAAGGACCCGCCTTTGGCCCCCAGCAAGATGCCTGTCTGTTTTTGTACCTGAGCGAGGTCCAGCCTCATTAGTGCATGTAGGTCAGTCTCAGGACACCACCAGGCTGCTCCTTACACACACACACATACATGCACACAAACACATACCCGCACACACACACGCACACACACACACACACACATTTTAGAGACCCCTAATAGCTTCTGGTGTGCATATACAATGTGTTGCACAAGCCCCTTGATACACTTGGTGTGAAACCTTGGCCAAGACCTGTTCTTGTACTTTCTTTCCGCAAGCCAAGCAGCAACATTAGACATGCCGAACCTGTCACAGCAGAGCAATGATTAATGCCATATGACTGCCCATTAATGCCCAATTCCAGGATTCTGTTTAATATTACAGCACATCGAAAGGCTGCGGGGCCTACATGTGTCAAAACATCATGATGTCATTGGTTGTATAGTGTAACAACTCACAGCCAAAAAGTTCCTGTCACCCTGAAGTACTGGTGGCCTTGAAGGCATCTAACACACATGTAGTGTCTTGTCTCTGGAGAGCAACAATAACGGCTTCCAGTCAGGGTACGGGGATGAAATTGTACATTAGATGGATCAAGTAATTATACCATACATTAGAGGCCAAGCACAACAGCAGTAACAACAACAACAGCAGCATCCTGTGGGTGTTGCCATGGGGATGGTAGTAAATGTTGTAATTAGAGGTTTTTAGGGGGGATAACTGAGTTTCCACATCAGGACCAGAGGCTTATACTATAATGTTTAACCCAGTGGGCTTGATGGCGTATGAGCAGAAGTTTATTGGAATGGTATGTGCATGTTTGTGTACGTGTGTGTGTAAATGAGAGTAAGTGAGTGTGAGAGTATTAAAAGAAAGACGATGAGAGTGGTAGGGAGAGAGAGAGGGAGGGAAAGAAAAAGTGAGATAGTATCGGAGTTTAAGATAAGAGAGAGAGAGAAAGAGAGAGAGTGTGTGCAAGGCTGAGAGAGAGTATTAAGTGGAAGGAGGCTCAGGAAGAGCTCTCACATTGTTTAATGAGGCTTGTAAAT
>JAIFZK010000022.1:5452500-5482500 GCA_027481765.1 Tenualosa thibaudeaui
GTGTGTGAGAGAAAGAGAGAGAGAGAGAGAGAGAAAAAGAGAGTTTTCACATGAGAGTCTTGAGAGTCCTCACATGCATCTGTGTGGGAAAGGGAGTGTGTATGAGACTATGTGTACTGTATATGAGTGTGTGTGTGTGTTCCCACAGTGTTTAACACATATGAGAGAGTGTGTGTGCGTTCCCACAGTGTGCTACACATATGTGTGTGTGTGTGTGTGTGTGTGTGTGTGTGTGTGTGTGTGTGTGTGTGTGTGTGTATGTGTTCCCACAGTGTTTTACACAGCCATTTAGTGCATGACGTTCTTTGTTGAGCGGGTGGTGATTATGGATAATGAGGAGTGGCCCAGTGGAGTCCACACTAGTTTAGACTCCATTCCTGTGAGAATCCCTCTCATAGCAACACACTGCCTCACGCTCTCAGCCAATGTCCTCAGGAGGGAGGGACAGAGAGAGAGAGGGAGAGAGAGAGAGAGAGAGAGAGATATGTTTTTTAATACATTGTTTCCTACATTTGTCAAGGTGGTAGAAAGATAAGATTCCAAAGATTGCAATAAAATCTTTGTCTACCCAGAATGCTTTGCACCTTCCTTTTAGCACAGCTGTCCCCCACACCTATACACCCGCACGCACACACACACACACGCACGCACACACACACACACACACTTTCATGAAGACATAAGCATACCCAATATTGTATATTTACATTCTGTCACATGTGTACACACACACACACACACACACACACACACACACACACACATACACACACACACTGAAATGCACATGTATGCATATTCCCACATAAACCCCCATCCATTAAAACTTCATAGCAAAGAGTGCGGCGCACGCCTGATGGAGGCCAGAAAGGGGAAATGCAAGTGGCAGATGTCTGGATGGAAAAAAGGGGGGATGAGGAGAGAGTGAGAGAAAGAGGGGGGTGTATGGAGAGATTGATGGAGAGATGGAGATGGGGAGGGTCATATTTATGAGTCTGTGGCTGAGAGTGGCTGGAGATCAGGATGGTGGAGGAGAGAAAGGAGGGATGGAGAGAGGGATGGAGGGAGGGAAAGACTGGGGAGCGGGATGGAGAGATTGATGAAGAGATAGGGATGGGGAGGGTCATATTTATTAGAAGGCTGTGGTTGATAGTGGCGGGAGATCAGGGAGCTGCATTCCTGAAGAGTGCTGGGCTGCCAGACTGGGAACTGGGTTAGTCTCCACATCTAATGGGTCACTGGAGACCTTGCTGTCTTTCTCCCCCATGTCCCTCTCTTTCTTTCCATCTTCCATCTTCCATCTCTCTCTCTCTCTCTCTCTCTCTCTCATGATCTCTCTTTCTCTGCCCCACTCTTTCACACACATTGAATCTTTTTCTTCATTGGTTTCCCTCACTCTCTTAAATCTGCAGCCCTGATGCACTTATACACTCATATACTGACTGATCAAAGGTTTGTAACACTTTTGGTCTTTGTCTTTTGTCTTTCCAAATATCTGCTTTTAAATCATAAATTACTATCTTGTTTGTTCCTGTCACACTTTGTCCTAGATTTGAAACTGAATACACAGCGCTGGTGTAAAAACAAAGCCTAAAGGAACAATAAATATGAAATAGGCCTACTAAAGAAATACAAAAGCTAAATCAAATGGTGGGATAAATCTTAATACCAAGAGATTATCTGCAACTTTACATCACAGAAACCAAATGACACTCATTGACAACAGTCTTAAATTTTAAAAAAGTGTCATTAATGTCCATGATATGTAATGACAGGCTTATGTCACTTTTATGTAGACACCTTCAAATAAAGTGTGAGCCAGTTTTCTTCTACGTCTATTCATCAGCTGTCAGTTGAAAGTTGCAACTGAACCTGCACAAGGTGAGGATCCTGTCTATACTTCATATGACGCAAAGTGGATCTACTGAATGTTTAATGCTGTTTTAGGCCAGAGGTTAGACTGTTAGCCTTGTTTTAGGACCAGTCACTTTTCTCCCTAAATAAGGGTTTTGTCCTTAAAAAATGAAAAAGAAACAAGTGTGCAAAACTATACTGATATCTTCAGAGACAGTGTATACACAGATCATGTATAGTGACATCATCCTGTTTGCACAAGTTCTTCCTGCACCTGAGGTTATTAACTTGAATCAAAGGTGTTATAGTTCTATGAAAAGTGCATAAAAATTAAAAATATGCAACATGAACTATGTTGTAGTCATCATCTGTTGCTATCTAAGGGGAGTGCTGGGATGGCCTCTAAAGAGGAAATCTCCAAGTTTTAGCACCTCGGGAATGTTATCTGCCCACTGCTGTGACGTGGATTAGCAACCGCAACAAACAGAGAGGTCTGAACAGCACGTAAACAATGAGGGAACTTAATAGTGCCACACCTTCACAAATTCTCTAAAGCAGCTGAAACATTTCTGCTGCTTAAAGTCATAAAATCTGACATAATTTCTGGAAACTCCATTGTTACCTTCAGTCTCATGCTGATGATGTCATCATCCACGTGATTGGTGGAAAGCTCTTTTGGCGTCAATATTTGTGAGAAAGCAGAGGGATTGTGGGACATTGTACAAAAGGCTCTTACGCACTCAAAGTGCATTGACCTGAAGTGGACTTACTTATTTGTGCACTTAAAGACAGGAGATGATGAGAATTTGATGAGCCTGGATGTTAACATATAAATGTCCAGCTCAAGTATAAACAGACAGTTACTGAGCCGCAGCTGCAGCTCAGATGCTATTCAGATGTCTGAATAGCATCTGAGAGGTCCATGGATGGATTTGACCCTAAATGCACTCCCTCACACACACACATCAGACGGATAGACACAGCTGAAGACAGCTGTTTTGAGATGACGTGTGGTGCAGTGGGAGACAAGGGGATTATGGGATAGTGAAATACACATCTGGGGGAATGGTGTGGTCCCCAGATTGTTGCATAACAGACAGTTGTGTTTGTTTTGGTCACTCTTTGGCAAAGGCGCGGCTGGGAACACAGACTTGCGGTAAATATTTCACTGTAGTTTCTCAGAAGTCACAGCCTTCTGAAGTAGCAAATACTTCTCTCTGCTTGGCAAACACCTGGAGAAGATCCAGCAATATTTCTCCATTTCTTCACACATACACACTTCCAAACACACACTCAAGTAGGCTACAGTCGGCGACAGTCCTGTTAAATCTCAGAAATGCTACCTACAGCAAACTTTCCTGTGAAATACAATGACAGGGAGGGCAGAGAGAGAAAGAGAGAGAGAGAGAGGATAAAAGGGAGGGGAGAGAGAAAATGCATGAGGCAGTTGTGTGAAATGATGAGAGTAAAGTGAAGACCTGGTGTAGCACAGAATGTTCTGATTCTCCTACAGTTCCTACTGTGCTCCATCCGCAGCAGACTAAACACTGGGGTTCTTAGAAGTTTCCGGGAGGTCTGTCTTTCAGTACACACATTATAAACCCCCAAATCCCTCTGTCTCCGCTGTTCCTCCCAGCACCCCCAGACTCTCTCCACAATAGCTTCACCTGACGGCAACAACTCTCCTTCAGACTGCCTTGCATCAGGTGTCATCCCTCAGCATACATAAGTCTGGTTTAAATCAACAGGAATAGGGCTTTTTGGTCCAAACCTATAAAGCTAATCACCCAAAACACACAGTTACCTCAGACACATACGCAAAAGCACAGTTTGAATTGTTAAGATACTCAGCTTGCTAACTGATAATAATCTCACACAGTTACAGAAAATAGTGATAGATAAATTATCTCTGAAAAACAATACTGCACGCCGTTGTTAAAATTCTATACTATTTGTCAGTTTGAAGTCAGCAGTATTGTACAGAAGAGTACTGAATACATTTATAGACTGACCAACTCAAGGTATCATTTCAGGACACAAGTTACACACATATGTGCTTATATGCAGTATAAAGACATGACCAGATCATGTCCAAGTCTCTCCTCCCTGCCAACAGCAGTGTGGGCCCTGTGTTTTACATTACATACATATAAATGAATATTAATCACGCCTCCCATGTGGACAGTATGAAATATGCAATATGTCCATCCAATCTCTCCCACGTGGCCCATATACAGTAATGTAAGCTTACAGTAAATGTGCATTTATGTGAAAGTGCGGCCTAGCTTAAAGGGGGCCAGGCATGGTCGTCTGTCCTCTTAGAACAGATGTCAGTCTGCAGTGGGGAAAAGAGGTAAATTAGCCAGTCACTGTCAGATCACCATGAGGAACACGCTCAGTAAAAAGGGGAAGCAAACTCCCATGTTGGGGTATGGCCGTTGGAGTGTGGCTGATAACATCAATGTTTGTGTGTATGTGTGTTTGCATGCATGGGTGTGTGTGTATGTATGTGTGTATGTGTGTATGCATGTTTTGTGTGTGTGTGTGTGTGGGAGGGGATGCATGTGTTTGTGTGTGTGTGTGTGTGTGTGTGTGTGTGTGTGTGTGTTTATGCATGTTTTTGTGCGTATGAGTGTTTGTGTGTGTGTGTGTGTGTGTGTGTACTTGCATTTTTTGTGTGTGTGTGTGAGTGTGTGGGGTGTGGGGTGCATGTGTGTGTGTGCATGTATGTGTGTGCTTATGCATAATTTGTGTGTGTGAGTGTGTCTGTGTGCTTGTGCATGTTTTATGTGTGCGTATGGCTGTGTGTGTGTGTGTGTGTGTGTGTGTGTTTGAGAGAGAGAGAGAGAGAGAGAGAAAAGAAGAAGAAGAAAAGTACAGAAAAGTGCTGTATTTAGGTCATAAGTGGGCTACTGCATATATCAGCTCACATTAAAAAGGGAAATAGCAGATTACTTACCTTTTACAACAGTGCAAACCGAAGCACAAAAACTGTACCCATAACAACCCTGTTTCCTGCCACTCTGCACAATCCTTCAGTGCCTTCCATACCCATCCACCGCACACACACACACACACACACACACACAATGACTCTCCCCCTGCTGGTCTGTTCCACTCCGTAAACGTGATAGCGGCTTTGCTGAGTGAAATGGTGGGAAGCGGGCGGGTCGTTGGTGGATCTGGTTTCGGGGCAGCTGCCATGCCATGATGTCGATGGATTGGCTTTCCCGCGGTGGGGGCTCGCGGCAACACTGGATCCGATTCCTCGCCTCGCCACAGTCTCCACAGCCTGGGCCTGCAACTACCCTTTGGAAAAGCACCCCCAACCCTCCCCCATTTAAATTTATACACACACACACACACACACAGTAAGGGAGATTAATATAATGCTGTCTTGTGTGCTCTCTTTGGGACTCTACATGTTGGTGTCCCACTGAGAAATTGTCACTGAGTCTCATACTCATTCATGTCAAGCAGGCCTTCTCTGTCATTCTCAGGCAGTTTTTCAAAGAGAGAAAGAGAGAGATAGAGAGAGAGAGAGCACACGGCACGTGAGCCAGTGTGTTGGATATTAGTCTTGTGTGACAGTCACTCTCAGGGGTCTGCAAAGGATCATGGGTCATTGGAGGGGCTGTGGATGTATCAAACTACACTGACCTTCTGTTCTCATCCTTTGACTCTCAAACACACATGCACACACGCACGCGCACATACATATGTACACACACACACAAAAACACACATGCACACACGCACGCGCACATACATATGTACACACACACACACAAAAACACACATCCGTGCAGTGAAAAATACTCATAGATCTATACCTCAAGCACAGGAAAACACCTACACACACACCACACACACACACACACGCGCGCGCAGACAACTACACAAACACACATACAAACATACACACACAGACATATAAGCAAAAAAGCAAAGGAGAAAGGGAGAGACAGACACAAATACATGACTTCAAGAAAAAACTAACAGGTTAAATGCATCAGTGCATGGACACACTCACACTCACACACACACACACACACACACACACTCACATACACACACACACACACACTTAAGCAAAGGAAAGAAAACAACCATTTGCTGGCAGGACGTTTGCTTGGACACAAACAAAACTTCCCTTAACTTTTGCCAGCTCACGGGTGCAAGAGCCATGGCCAACATTCCTCTTTTACCGCTGAACAGTTAGACAGCTCAGACAAAAGTCCAGCGTATCACACACACACACACACACACACACAAACACACATGCCCACACACACACACACAAACACACGCACACACACATACACATGCATGCGCACACACACACACACACACACACACACACACACACACACACATGTACACACACACACACACACACACAACTACTGAAATACACACACCACACTGGGACAAACGCAGCCAAGTCCTCCCGCTGTGTGCTCCAGACTTCTTTTGTCCCCCACTTGCCCTGTGAGGAAGCTGACCTGTGTGGAATTTATCTCAGCAGACAGTTTTACTGAGAGCCACCCCTGGAGTGGTGCATCCAGCAATTTTACCCTCCACCTACCTCCACACTGATTCACTCCAAACTCACAGAGGCGTTTGTTTTGGTGCGGTGGAGTCATTGGAAGAATGCTAGCATCCACCAACAGCATCCAAGCCGTGCGGTTTGTAGGCCAGCATGTGACTATTGTAAAAGTAGGTGCCGTTAGTCAATGTGTTTGTCTACTGGGATCCTCTGACGTGCTTCCATTCGAGTCAATTTGGACTGGTCACTGGCATTTCGCTTACTGACAGTTGTATCATGCAAAATGGGTTAAGCCTTGTCCAAGGAGCACATCAGTAAAACTTTCCATCCGTCTAAAAAAGGCTTTTAGTCAAGGATTAGGTTAAATCCATGTACGAGAAACTTGATCTTGCTTATTCTTTGTTATTTGTTTGTTTGAAATAACTGCTTGACTGAATGCTTAGGTGAAAAGATTTAATGGCTAAACTGCAGTGGCCAAAACTGTCTTATTGTACTAAGCCCAGTATTTGGGAACATCTCTTATATACAAAGACAAAACAAATGTCATTTTTTTCACATAAAATACTTTCCCCTCTCCTGCCAAAAGCTCTCATGCCTGATGTTATCAGTCTGCTAGTCTTCTCCATAATGGAGAGCCAGCATCTTTTGTTTTGAGATGCTTGTCCCTGTCTGAAAAACAAACACCCAGACACATGTACACATGCTCTTACTCTCTGGGAAATGTAAGAGAATGGCGACTGACCACAGGATTCTGTTTCAGGATTGTGGAACAGATGGTTGTTATCATAGCCACAAACATACACACACACACACACACACACACACGTGCAGACTCGAGACAAACGCAAACAGTAACCACTCTTACCACAACACAATACAACTCATCTCTCTCTCTCTCTCTCTCTCTGTCTCTCTTTCTCTTTCTGTTCCTCCCACATTAACACACTCACAGAGACACTTGCAGGCAGAAGAGTTCTAGTTCAACTACAGGGTGTTCCTAGGCAAATTTCACACACTCATCCAACACACTCAGTCACAGAAGCATGCACATGTGCGCGTGCGCACACACACACACACACACACACACACATACACACACACACACCCACACACACACACACACACACACACACACACAGGCACACAGACACTTGCTGTGCAATAATCATTATCACACCTAACCACAGAGACTGTACAGACATGTGATGCAGAAAAAATGACACACTCAGGGCACAGACTGAAACACTGAAAAAACACTGAAAAAACACTGAAGAAACACTGTCTAACCGAAAGCCGTAGGCAGGGAGCGCAGACGATTCGGAGAAAGGTTGTTCTTAGACTGTTTGGGCCCATGACCAGGCGACTCCCGACACCAGACGCGAATGCAGGAAGTATTTGTCATGTCAGACACATTCTTTGAATAAACTGTATATTTCAGACAATGAGGCATTTTCCAAAACTAGACTTTGTTTTGCCTTCAGCCAATTTCATCTCGTTTCACACAAACACTGTTTGGATGGGCCATACCCATGCCACACTCCAGAGCACAATGGATTCATTTCCACAACACTTTTCTGACTATGGGATAATCAGTGATATTGGTATTGTTTTGAGAAATGTGCAAAGATAATTAATTGTTTTCATGGTCTGGCTTTCATAGCCAATTAATCTCAGACTGAGCTTGGGCTGGGTACCTACTTGCCGTCTCCATGACCATAGATCCAAATTCTTCCGTTGGCTGTATTATCATTTCAGTTCAGCCCACCTCCATCTTGTCAGTGGTGAAAGCCTGTTTTTGATTGGTTCTCTCGCTGTCAGATGAAACAAAATAGAAATAGGACTGATGGCCATACTGATCTGAAATCTAATCACTCACAGATGAGGACGGCTTTTCCCAGGTTAGTTTTCTCCTGATACTTGATACTGATATTTTCCACATGATAGACTGCTTGAGAAGACTAACTGACATGATCTGTTTCCACCACTGATCCAAGGAGAGAGTGGGAAAGATCATTGGGTGATTATCATTCCAACATTTTTAAGAGCAAAGGCCTTAGAGCCCAGGTCCAAGTCATGAAAATGTATAGGAGCCAACCTCTTCAAGGGGATTTGGAGAAAAATTACTCTCCACACACCAATAATGTTTGCCTTCACAACTGAAATGGTTCCATATGTACAGCACACCATCAGACTCAACCAACTTAACATCAGACTAAGTCTAGATGATATGTACAATCCTCTACCTGTGCATCAACTCAGCTCATGTTGCTTACATATTTACACAGAATGCATACACAGCATGTATGTAGCAAAGGGGAATTATGAATAACTGCATATTAATGCTTTTTATTTACATTTACTAGTGCAATAATTGAGTTGTTGGTTTGGGTTTTGCACTCAGGAATCCAGGGCCTGTCAGACTCCTTGAGGGGGACCCTGTCTCAAATTACCTATGACTGGCCATTGTATCAGAATTGGGAGTTAAAAATCAGTAGGTCTGTTTCTGGTTTTATTTGTGTAATAGCATCATGCACATTCCCTGTCTCAAGCAGGCTTAGGAAAAATGAACTCAAAACAACACACACCTGGAAACACAAACAGGCAGGCAGGCTGTTGAGTGGGCCTGGCTAACAGACAGAGACTTTGGAAGCAAGCATACATTCAAGAGAACAAAATAAAAACAATTTGAGATGTGACCTACAAACATCTCTCAAGAAATCGATTCCAGGTGAAATTCCTGTGGAGCAAACAAGCTGTATCTTTGATTTCCGGTACATTCTCTCTGATATGGTCCTGGCTCTCTTGGCTAACCTGTGGCTGCTGTCAGATTGCTGCGCGGTTCATGGCCGCTCCTGAATTTATGCTGATGCTCTGTCCAGATGTGGCCGTGATGCATGGTGTTTTTCGTGGCAGCAAGCAATGACCCCTTAACAACTCTGTCAGCAAGACACTTGTGTGTGAACTGCAATAAAAGCAGCAGATGTTTCTGTCTGATTTGAGATATCAAACATGGATATATGCATTTTGGTTAGTACTTTTTCCATGGTGTGTGTGTGTATATGTGTGTGTGTGTGTGTGTGTGTGTGTGTGCGTGCGTGTATTTGTGTGTGCAGGTACATGTCTACATATAGCTTTCTTTTCAGTTGGGGCAATAGAAATGCACACAGAAATTATTTAGAGCAATGAAAAAGTGTATGTATGTGTATTTGCGTGTGTGTGTGTGTGTGTGAGCGTGCAAGCATATGTGTGTTTGTGATTTGTTGCACTCAGATGTTCCGTACACATCTTGACCTAAATCTCTAACTACATCACACAGTGTCTGTGTGTGTGTGTGTGTGTGTGTGTGTGTGTGTGTGTGTGTTTATAGGTCAAAGTGTTTAAATGTTTGTGTGAGAGACAGAATGTGTAAATCAAGTCTGAGAATGTGTGTCAGAGGTTGCTTAGTGTGTATGTTCTTTCCCTCTTTCTCCATCGGTAATGACTGTGTGTTTCTGTGTGTGTGTGTGTGTATGTGTGTGTGTGTGTGTGTGTTTGTCTTTATATCAATGTGGGAACCAACGCCTGACAGCACACTCACAGTGTGGGGACCAAAATTTTTGTGGGGACCAAAAGTCTGGACCCCACCATTATTAATGTAAATTCAATGACAAGAAGGTCAGAGGAATGCCCAGTCAAATTTTTAGCTCAATTTTTTTTTTGGCCCAAAATGCTAGAAAAACCGATTTTGTGTGCTTGAGTGTGCTTGGAGGAAGTAACTCAGTATCGGCCACTAGAGGAAGGAAACGGTACTGTAAGTGTGCTTGGTGAAGCACACTTCTCCATTGAAGTACTGGTAAGAAACTTCGTGTTTGATACCTAGATCTCAAACTTTTGCAGTTTGAAAGTAGTTATAGGTAGAGGCATACTGTTAATGATTAAAATATTGAATGTATATTATATAAATGTATGTGTAGGAGACATTTTTGGGTTTTAGTTAACAGGAAAATCAAAATGGCTGCCATTTGTTATCATATCAATCAAAATAGCTGTCACACACAAACTTTAAATTAGATATCAGCATTCAAAATGAACCATTAACCAATAACATTAACTATTAACTATTATGAACTGATAATTTTGATTAGTTGTATTAACCTTAGTAGTAGTACATGCTTAGATAGCTGCACCTGAAATAACAGGATGTGCCAGCACAGTAGGCGCTGGAAAAGATGCATCTGCATCCCCACTTTTGGCTGTCAAAATAAAAAATACTGTCCATGACACACTAGTAGCCTAGGCTATAGGCATGTGGTCACGCACAGGTTACCCACAAAATTAAATCATACTATGAAGCATAACCCTCAGTTTCCCCGCGTATAATAGCACACGATTCTATATGCATTGGTTAGTCAGTCATTATGTTACACGAATGCATTGTTTCTTTTGTTACTAAAGGCAAAGTCTACATGACATATTTTGAATGGATGGGAATTTTGTTTGACCTGCCGTGCAAAATCAAATCAGATCAATAGACAAGCAGGATTAAGTTTTAAAAGAAGAAAGAAAGGCATGGTGGGGATGGCAAGGATGAGCATTGGACAAGGAAGAATAGGTTATCTTCTGCAATTGAGTCAGCACAAGAGGGTGGACTAGTCTATTTCATCCAGGTTCAATTTGTTTCAGTGCTCACGTTTATGGCTACGTTTATGCAAAGATCATAGCCATGGGAAGTAGGGGTGCAGGCCATGCCCCCAACACCCCATGCCAGATGACTAAAGCGTGCCCCATGCCAGATGATGAAAACATTCACAATTTTTGCTTTTTTCTTATATGCATGAGTGTAATGTTTGACAGAAGAAAGCAGAGCACAATGGCTTGGAGACATCTCAAAAATTCTGTCCATTAAGCAACATTAGATACTGATAGGGCACATAGTGACAACCTATAGTCCGCTTCTTAAACTTTCATAGCATTTGTGAAGAATGTGAACTTTCTTTACTGTTGGGCCGCACATATGCCTGAACTGGAGTGAGCAGACTAGACCATAGGCTATCTGTAAAGCTTTACGTAAGGACAATTTAATATAGCCTTGTAGTGCATGGATGCATTATGTGTGAGAACAAAACAAACATGCACACAAGTAATGTACGTGGTCAGAAAACAGGATTTATTTCTGAAATCTAGGTAAATATCTTCATCCTAGGCTACTTCCACCTGCATGGTCTTAACCTACAGCAACCACAAGAATCATGTGAATATGTTTTTTGGTAGCATATTCAGATCTTTCCCTCTAAAATTTGTGCAATATTTGTGCCCAAAATAGGTGCTCCATTATGAATTATGAATGCAGTGTGTCCAAAATAGGCTTTGAAACACAGGACAATATAATTTTACTGAAAGCCTCGTATGTGGTCATGGCTAGCTCACTGCATTATGAATGAAATCAGCCATATGAAATGTTTGGCTAACTCATGCCATGATAATAGCCTAATCATAATGATCATAATAAAAAAACAAAACAAAAACAATACTGAATTATAATGTGCTCATCCTCTGTAGAAATAAAAAGAAATGCAGTACAACATACTTCTGAGAAGGATAGCGCAGGGGGTGAAATAGTCCAATGCCTTGTTCCATTGAGGCCAGATGCCACCTATATAATGTGTCTTTCACAATGTTTTTATTGTTACTCAGTCACTGTTGCTACAGTTGTCTGTGCTCTGACTGTCATACAAACAAACTATATGATGTCATGGTAAATAGTGTTGCAGACTGCTGCTTTCTACTCCACATTTCCCACCGTTTGGAGTGAACATGCACATTGGTGGTGTGCACCTTGTGTGACCTTTATGTGAGGGATCCTAGAGGTGGGTTGTGTGGGGCACAGTGTGACAGTGGGACACTCACTGTGACACTGTGGTGATGATTGAGAGACAGGTGTCTCTGTGGAATGCAAAGGCAGTTTGACCATCACTAGACCTACTCATGCACACTGGCTGTCATATTAGCATTAATGCACAGGCTGGGTATGGCTTAAGCCTGGGGCCCATTGGTCAGTAAAAATATATAATTTAAAAAAAAATTACATTTGAGAATATACTTAAACGGCATTGGCCCACAGAATTGCATGCAACACAGCTGATTGGATAAACATGCAGAGAGGGTAAACGTCATCACATAGGCCTTTACTTGACTGGAGTGAGAACGAAAGAAAATGCGAAAATAAAATAGCCGATATCAAGAAGCCACATTTCAACTTCTTATTCAACTTCAACATTATAACTAGTTAGTAGTTGGCTGATAGAACTGTGCTTGCTACAAGGCAAGAGTTGATGGCTTTGATGGGCGCATTGTCGGATATGAAATAAAGAAAAAGTGACTTGCCATAGTTTTAATCATTCTGCAGGATACAACTAGTAGAATTTCAACTAAAACATAATAATGGATGTATGGAATTATGATGTCAGAATGTATATTATAACTAGTGACAGCTTTCTGTCTGATCAGGAATTTGTATTATATTATGCATGCACGTCATCGGGACCACGTGATATATCGTGGTGTATGGCAGAAGTCCATTTGGATTATATTACATTGAGAAAAAAAAACTCCTGTGTCTTTGTATTTTCGTTTATTGAAGCAATTTGAATCTGGTAGTAACATCAGGTCTTCGTTGATCTTTTTAGAGTTCATTTGTCACGTTCAGAACTCGAGGGATTCCTAAATAAAAAACGTCATAAACTGACAAGGACCAGGGTTGCTATGAGGAAATATGGGTGCGTCCTTAAATTCATTGAAGAATATTTATTTTAAACCTGACGATGTTAGTTTATTCAAAACAAGCAGCAGACTTAACAGGGTATCGCTGAGGTTCAATCTCACTGAAATCAGCCACCTGCTTGACTCTCATTCATTCGATTCTGGCATTTGCCCGACGCAGCCCATTACTGTGGTGCGAAATAAAATGACGTCACGTGGTTTGCCATAAACAAAGATTCCATATTTCACAGTAATTGATAAATGACTTTAATCATTAATCCCGCATCACAAAGAGAGATTATTTGGTATCAGACTTAACAGAAGGTAATACAGTAAAAATAATGTCTTATTGTTGAATAGGTTTGCGCTCTGACGCACGAGTTTACAAGACCATGCATGTGCCATGAATTTTGCACGTGATCTCATAGGCAAGTCCACTTGATACGCGACACCAGCTCGGCATGGAATCGACACGGTAAGCTGTTACTGTTCATTTCAATAAAGTTAATTTTAGTATTTAACCGCATGGAACTTATTACAAAATGCAGCATGTTTTGAAGATACGAACCATCTAAAATACTGCCATTTAAACCACAGGCTAGACTGTCGGGCATCTGTTGGTAACTTTAGTAAACAGTTTGAACTTTGAAAAACTTTGAAGGTAATGTTTAGTGCAAGTTCATAAAACCAAAAACAAACGGTGTGATTAAAAATACGTAATCGTAAAACCTTCTCAATGAGAAATAACTGCCGTGCTGCCACTGAGTCTGGGGATTAGTTGTAGTCAAGCTAGTTTAATGTAGCAGACATTTTAACATGACGGCACCTGCCAAGAGAGATATGATAAAGCGAAAATTAGGAGACTAATGACATTGGTTAATTGAACTTGTTTGGTTAAAATACGGTTGGATTATGAGAATTCAGGGGAAGACGTGTTTTTTCGGGTGTAATTGTAAGACAGGCAGTTCAATTTTAGTTTTAGCTTTGGTGATTATCTAGCCTACTAGCAAACTGAAAGTAGATTTAGGTTGTTTACATTTTACCGGATTTGCTAGCATGCATGCAACATGCATTTAGGACACGAAACATTAAGAAACGCGAATATTTTAGGCTGCCAGGCATCTGTTGATAGGACACATTTTTTTCTTTTACTTATACGTTAATGTTTAATGGCAGTGACTGAAGTACTAAACATTTATATTGGGTTGTTTAATATGAAAATTGTTTATTTAGCTGCCTGCTTACATTGAAATGGTACTGTACCTGACTTACAGATTAAACAATGACCACAACAAACCGCAGGAAAGCCCCTGAAAGAGATGCACTTGAACATGTGGTCAATGCCATTGACAAGACTGCACACTTAGAAGTGAAATTCATAAACTCTGTCAAAGGTATGTAACTTGTTATGTGAATGAATTTGTGACATCTTTGCATGGTTATGTTTCATATTTCTCACGAGAAACAGATAGACAGGTAGATAGCTTACTTTATTCATTCTGAGAGAAATTTAAGAAGTTGAGAAAGACAGGTTGTCTTCATATTAACAGCCACTGAACTTCACTGCAGTTTACCATGACATTAGTTACAGGACACTTTTCCTGTATGTGTGTGTCCCTTAAACAATGTTGAGTTTATTTTCTGGATGGTCTGGATTAGAAGGTGTGGATTAGACAGTTGTTGCCTGCCTGAATAGCACCAATTAGGCTAAATGGATAAATGTCTTAAAGGATAATCTTGGCTGATTTCAACATATTGCTCAAGCTAAGCTTGACCTGCCAGTACCAAAGACACTAAAACAAAATTGTCCAACCCTGGCAGGGTTCCTTGAGCAGAGTTTTTTGACAGCTCACCCATGGGGGCAGAAATTTACATTGTGTTTTGAATTTTAAAGTTTCAAACTTCAAATATCACTCCCAAAACTGCAACATCAGCAGACACCTTAAAACGCAGCACTGTTGCGTGTATGACTCAAACTGTAGGAAAAAGTGGTTAAAACGGTGTGTTTGTGCGAACAGCCAACCGGTGTGTTTACATTCCTGTCTTCTGGTTGTCCAAACAAGTCAATACAGTTAATTTCATTTCATTTCATACATTTTGAGTCCCGCTACAGTGCTGTGTTGTAAGGTGTCTGCTGATGTTGCATAATTTTTGAGGTGATATTTGGAGTATGTTAGGATGTTTACATCCTACATTTAAAATACAATCATATATGTTAAAATATGTAGTGTATCTGCATTATTAAACTAGGCCGAGGAGTGTTTGCCAAATCCCACTTTGAAAAAGGAAACTTTGTGGTGGAGTACCGAGGCCAGTTAATACAATCTGAAGAAGCTCAAAGGAGGAGGAGGGTATATCATAGTGCATGTGCTGTCTTCATGTTTGATTTCCACTGGCAAGAAAAATTGTGGTGGTAAGTATAGGATTAGGATTAGTTTCAGTATTTATGATGTTGTTAAACAGCTTTATTATAAAACTTAATAAGTTAGTTAGATAGGAAGCTGGCAAAAATATACTCAACTATTGAGAGCTGTTTGCGATGAGGGAATGGTATTATTTGAAGTTCCTAATCATAGTGGTACTTTTAATATTGCAAAACTATTTACAAGAAAAAATGGTCTGATGTTACAAAACCTAAGCATTGATTTATCTTTTTTGTCTCTTCAGCATTGATGCAGCTCAAGAAGATGGCAGTTTTGGAAGATTAGTTAATGACGAACACATCCATCCAAATTGCAGAATGAAGAAGGTCGTAGTAGATGGCAAGCCACACCTCTGTCTTTTTGCCATGAGGGACATTAATCCTGGAGAGGAGATAACTTATAATTATGGAGGAACTGACTGGCCATGGAGGAAAAAGGTTAGCCAAACCAAGCACACCATTTTATTGTCTGGCACAATAGTCATAAACAATTACTGATATCAATTCTAGTTCAAATGTCAGATACATAGAAAAACAACATTCAGACATAAATTTTGATGAATGTGTGTTTGTATGGAAAACTGAGTGCTGCTTATGTGCGCAGGTCAGATTTACTAGGAAATATAACGATAGCAATGCTTTAGCATTCAGCACAGCAGGATCTGACCAGAGCTAACTGCCCAATAGCTAGTTTGAAGAGACTTTTGATCGAGCGAGAATGTGTCATTTTTACACAATCTGTATTTTTACTGTGTATGTCATAAGAATTGTTGCTGGTGAATTGAAATAACAAACTACTGACAACCTGCTATTCTTGAATGTTCTTGAACATTGTTTTTCAGATTAAAGAGGAACCCCTTGCGGCCTACTCTGCAGCAGTCAAGGCACCTGACAAATCCCAGAAACTTGAATCACTTTTGTCAGCATCCAAGAGAAAGGTAATGAATTTTTCAAGTCATAATTCATTATCAGTTTATTTTTAATTGCTCCTCCATGAATGAATAATCAGTTTGTTGGCTCGGTAACAGTTAGGAACAGTGTTAAGATCAGTACAACCTATTTTGAATATTGACTGCCAATCACATTCTGGTTTTTGTACCTTGATGGGACCACATCCACCAATGGTTCAAATATTTCTTAGAAGAATAGTGGTTAGGTATGACAAACCACACGATTATCTGGTCTGGTATAAATATGGGGACCACGACAGCTACAATTTGTCAGTGCAAGACATTTTCAATGCTTACTGCCAAGCACATTCTGGTTTTTGTGCCTACATGGGACCACATCAAATGGTTGTTCAAATGTCTTTTAGAAGAATAGTGGTTAGGTATGACCAAGCACACAATTGTCTGGTCCGGTGTAAATATGGGGACCGCGACAGCTACAACATGTTGAACATATTTTTCAGACTGAAGAGCAGCAAGTTAGGACCAAATGTACTGCGGACGAGGACACTGTAACATCCCAGCAGCCTGCAGGGGAGACATCAGTGTCCAAGAAAAAGGTAATGAATTTTCATTTCAATTACTTCTACATGAAAGAATAATCAAATGGTTGCATCTGGATCAGTTATTTGTAATAAAAGCAATTGGAAAGAAGAAGGAACAGTGTAAAGATGGCTGCCACCGTTGTGCCCTTGAGCAAGGCACTAAACCCTAAGTTGCTCTAGGGGAGGCTGGCCCTGAACAATTAATAGTTGACAAGTTGTAAGTCGCTTTGGATAAAAGTGTCTGCTAAATGCATAAATGTAAATGTAAATGAAGAATAGTGGTTAGGTATGACCAAGCACACGATTGAGGAATTGTTGATGTTGAATTGAAATAACAAACTACTGACAACCAGCTATTCTCGAACGTCTTTGAACATGTTTTTCAGACTGAAGAGCAGCAAGTTCGGACCAAATGTGCTGTGGTCGAGGAAACTGTAACATCCCAGCAGCCTGCAGGGGAGACATCAGTGTCCAAGAAAAAGGTAATTAATTTCCATTTCAATTGCTTCTACATGAAGGAATAATCGTATGGTTGCATCTGGATCAGTTATTTGTAATAACAAAAACAATTGGAAAGAAGAAGGAACAGTGTCAAGATGACTGCAATCCATTTTCAGTGTTTACTGCCAAGCACATTCTGGTTTTTGTGCCTACATGGGAACACATCAAATGGTTGTTCAAATGTCTTTTAGAAGAATAGTGGTTAGGTATGACCAAGCACACAATTGTCTGGTCCGGTGCAAATATGGGGACCGCGACAGCTACATTTTGTCATTAACAATTAACAACATTCATTTTAGTTCAGACGTTGGAAACGTAGATAAACAACATCATGTATACATGAATTTTGATATGAATGTGTGTTTATATGGAACACTGACTGTTGCTTACGTGTACAGGTCAGATTTACTCGGAAATGTGACATTAGCAACGCTTTAGCATGCAGCACCGCAGAATTTAAACTCAGCTGACTATCTTGTAGCTACTCTGAAGACATTTTGAGACTTCTGATGACACATGAACATGTGATGTTACACACAATCTGAATTTTTATTGTGTATGTCATAGGAATTGTTGATGTTGAATTTAAATAACAAACTACTGACAACCAGCTAATCTTGAATGTCTTTGAACATGTTTTTCAGACTGAAGAGCAGCAAGTTGGGACCAAATGTGCTGTGGTCGAGAAAACTGTAACATCCCAGCAGCCTGCAGGGGAGACATCAGTGTCCAAGAAAAAGGTAATGAATTTTCATTTCAGTTGCTTCTACATAAAAGAATAATCAAATGGTTGCATCTGGATCAGTTATTTGCAATAAAAACAATTGGAAAGAAGAAGGAACAGTGTCAAGATTACTGCAATCCATTTTCAGTGTTTACTGCCAAGCACATTCTGGTTTTTGTGCCTACATGGGACCACATCAAATGGTTGTTCAAATGTCTTTTAGAAGAATAGTGGTTAGGTATGACCAAGCACACAATTGTCTGGTCCGGTGTAAATATGGGGACCGCGACAGCTACAATTTGTCATTAACAATTAACAACATTCATTTTAGTTCAGACGTTGGAAACGTAGATAAACAACATCATGTATACATGAATTTTGATATGAATGTGTGTTTATATGGAACACTGACTGTTGCTTACGTGTACAGGTCAGATTTACTCGGAAATGTGACATTAGCAACGCTTTAGCATGCAGCACCGCAGAATTTAAACTCAGCTGACTATCTTGTAGCTACTCTGAAGACATTTTGACAAACTACTGACAACCAGCTTCTTGATGACACATGAACATAGCATTTCAGACTGAAGAGCAGCAAGTTGGGACCAAATGTGCTGTGGTCGAGAAAACTGTAACATCCCAGCAGCCTGCAGGGGAGACATCAGTGTCCAAGAAAAAGGTAATGAATTTTCATTTCAGTTGCTTCTATATAAAAGAATAATCAAATGGTTTCATCTGGATCAGTTATTTGCAATAAAAAACAATTGGAAAGAAGAAGGAACAGTGTCAAGATTACTGCAATCCATTTTCAGTGTTTACTGCCAAGCACATTCTGGTTTTTGTGCCTACATGGGACCACATCAAATGGTTGTTCAAATGTCTTTTAGAAGAATAGTGGTTAGGTATGACCAAGCACACAATTGTCTGGTCCGGTGTAAATATGGGGACCGCGACAGCTACAACATGTTGAACATGTTTTTCAGACTGAAGAGCAGCAAGTTAGGACCAAATGTACTGCGGACGAGGACACTGTAACATCCCAGCAGCCTGCAGGGGAGACGTCAGTGTCCAAGAAAAAGGTAATGAATTTTCGTTTCAATTGCTTCTACATGAAAGAATAATCAAATGGTTTCATCTGGATCAGTTATTTGCAATAAAAAACAATTGGAAAGAAGAAGGAACAGTGTAATGATGATGCCATTGTTTGCCCTTGAGCAAGGCACTTAACCTAAGTTGCTCAAGGGAGAACTGGCCTGAACAGTTGACAAGTTGTAAGTCGCTTAGGATGAAAGCGTCTGCTAAATGCATTAATATAAATGTAAATGTAGAATAGTACTTAGGTATGACCAAGCACACAATTGAGGAATTGTTGATGTTGAATTGAAATAACAAACTACTGACAACCAGCTATTCTCGAACGTCTTTGAACATGTTTTTCAGACTGAAGAGCAGCAAGTTCAGACCAAATGTGCTGTGGTCGAGGAAACTGTAACATCCCAGCAGCCTGCAGGGGAGACGTCAGTGTCCAAGAAAAAGGTAATGAATTTTCATTTCAATTGCTTCTACATGAAAGAATAATTGTATGGTTGCATCTGAATCAGTTAGTTCTAATAACAAAAACAATTGGAAAGAAGAAGGAACAGTGTCAAGATGACTGCAATCCATTTTCAGTGTTTACAGCCAAGCACATTCTGGTTTTTGTGCCTACATGGGACCACATCAAATGATTGTTCAAATGTCTTTTAGAAGAATAGTGGTTAGGTATGACCAAGCACACGAATGTCTGGTCCAGTGCAAATATGGGGACCGCGACAGCTACAATTTGTCAGTGCAAGACATTTTCAATGCTTACTGCCAAGCACATTCTGGTTTTTGTGCCTACATGGGACCACATCAAATGGTTGTTCAAATGTCTTTTAGAAGAATAGTGGTTAGGTATGACCAAGCACACAATTGTCTGGTCCGGTGTAAATATGGGGACCGCAACAGCTACAACATGTTGAACATGTTTTTCAGACTGAAGAGCAGCAAGTTGGGACCAAATGTGCTGTGGTCGAGGAAACTGTAACATCCCAGCAGCCTGCAGGGGAGACATCAGTGTCCAAGACAAAGGTAATGAGCTTTCATTTCAATTTCTTCTTCATGAAAGAATAATCAAATGCTTGCATCTGGATCAGTTATTTGCAATAAAAAACAATTGGAAAGAAGAAGGAACAGTGTCAAGATGACTGCAATCCATTTTCAGTGTTTACTGCCAAGCACATTCTGGTTTTTGTGCCTACATGGGACCACATCAAATGATTGTTCAAATGTCTTTTAGAAGAATAGTGGTTAGGTATGACCAAGCACACAATTGTCTGGTCCGGTGTAAATATGGGGACCGCGACAGCTACATTTTGTCATTAACAATTAACAACATTCATTTTAGTTCAGACATTGGAAACATAGATAAACAACATCATGTACACATGAATTTTGATACGAATATGTGTTTATATGGAACACTGACTGTTGCTTACGTGTACAGGTCAGATTTACTGGGAAATGTGACATTAGCAACACTTTAGCATGCAGCACCGCAGAATGTAAACTCAGCTGACTGCCCCGTAGCTACTCTGAAGACATTTTGAGACTTTTGATGACACATGAACATGTGATGTTTACACACAATCAGAATTTTTATTGTGTATGTCATAGGAATTGTAGATGTTGAATTGAAATAACAAGCTACTGACGACCAGCTATTCTTGAACATTGATTTTTCAGATACGAAAGAAACTTCCTTTGACCGAATCAGCTGGAGAGACTCCTGAAACATCTCAGCACCCAGCAGAGGTGTCATCAGTGTCAAAGAAAAAGGTAATGAAATTTCATTTCAATTGCTTCTATACATAAGAATATTCAATTAGTTGTGTCTGTAAAAGTTACTTATAATATAGCTAGTTTAAAAGAAGAAGGAACAGTGTCAAGATGACTGCAATCCATTTTCAGTGTTTACTGCCAAGCACATTCTGGTTTTTGTGCCTACATGGGAACACATCAAATGATTGTTCAAATGTCTTTTAGAAGAATAGTGGTTAGGTATGACCAAGCACACAATTGTCTGGTCCGGTGCAAATATGGGGACCGCGACAGCTACATTTTGTCATTAACAATTAACGACATTCATTTTAGTTCAGACGTTGGAAACGTGGATAAACAACATCATGTACACATGAATTTTGATATGAATGTGTGTTTATATGGAACACTGACTGTTGCTAATGTGTACAGGTCAGATTTACTGGGAAATGTGACATTAGCAACACTTTAGCATGCAGCACCTCAGAATGTAAACTCAGCTGACTGCCCCGTAGCTACTCTGAAGACATTTTGAGACTTTTGATGATACATGAACATGTGATGTTTACACACAATCTGAATTTTTATTGTGTATGTCATAGGAATTGTTGATGTTGAATTGAAATAACAAACTACTGACAACCAGCTATTCTTGAACGTTGTTGAACATTGATATTTCAGATACGAAAGAAACTTCCTTTGACTGAATCAGCTGGAGAGACTCCTGAAACATCTCAGCAGCCAACAGAGGTGTCATCAGTGTCAAAGAAAAAGGTAATGAAATTTCATTTCAATTGCTTCTATACATAAGAATATTCAATTAGTTGCGTCTGTAAAAGTTACTTATAATATAACTAGTTTAAAAGAAGAAGGAACAGTGTCAAGGTGACTGCAATCCATTTTCAGTGTTTACAGCCAAGCACATTCTGGTTTTTGTGCCTACATGGGACCACATCAAACGTTGAAATGTCTTTTAGAAGAATAGTGGTTAGGTATGACCAAGCACACAATTGTCTGGTCCGGTGTAAATATGGGGACTGCGACAGCTACATTTTGTCATTAACAATTAACAACATTCATTTTAGTTCAGACATTGGAAACGTGGTTGGAAACGTGGATAAACAACATCATGTACACATGAATTTTGATCCGAATATGTGTTTATATGGAACACTGACTGTTGCTTACGTGTACAGGTCAGATTTACTCGGAAATGTGACATTAGCAACACTTTAGCATGCAGCACCGCAGAATGTAAACTCAGCTGACTGCCCTGTAGCTACTCTGAAGACTTTTAATGACACATGAACATGTGATGTTTACACACAATCTGAATAGAATGTCACATTTCCGAGTAAATCTGACCTGTACTCATGTCATGTGGAAAATAAAAGCTCCACAAATTTAGATGACAGTTCAGAGGAGTGCACTGTGCAGTGTGTAAGATGGTAAAGGATGTTAACTTTTATCTCCAGGGCTATCAGTAATATGTAGCCTTTGGCCACGTTGATTTTATCATTCCTTAATGTCTGTTGATATATCAGGGACATTTTATGATTAATTTACATTTATTTCTTACATACTGTTCCTTTAATGTTATTGACCACTGTTTTTCAGATTGGAAAGAAACCTCTTGTGACCATGTCTGGAGCAATAGAGGCCCCTGAAACATCCCAGCGGCCTGCAGTGGTGTTGTCAGTGTCCAAGAAAAAGGTAATGAATTTTCATTTCAGTTGCTCTTGTACAAAAGAATAATCAATTGGTTGGGTTGGTAACAGTTATTTATAATGAAACCAGTTGAAAAAAAAGAGTATTCTTAAGATCAGTGCAATCCATTTTGAATGGTACTCCGAAGCAATATTATTTGTCAGTTTCATGGCTTTAATGGTTGGTGGTTGTGCACTGTCCATTTGGTAATTTGTAGTTATTCCTTAAACATTGTCTTTTAGATTGGAGACAAACGTCTTGTGAATGAGTCTGCAGTAGCAGACAGCTCCGAAACATCTGAGCACTGTGATCTGCTTTTGCCACCGTCCAAGAAAAGGGTACATTTTCTGCAAATCCCATTTTGAATGTTTACTAACAGTCACAGTTTGTTTTTTGTGCCTTCATGGGGACAGACCATAGTCATAACATATGACCAAGCACACCATTTTCTGGTTTGCTAACTATCCAGTTTTCTGGTTTATCTTAGCCTGGCAATAGCCTTCCTACGCAATTCTGCTCGATTTTCATCTCTCTTTGTAGCTCCGTTTGGGTTTTCTTTCCTTGAGGTGGGTTCCTCCAGGAGAATTCATCTCCTGGCCAGTTAGCTATCAGAGTGAGGCAGCGCAAGAATACTACAGGCTATCAGTCAAGGGGTGTTCCAATCTTTTTGAACGTAAAAACTTTCAGCAAGAAATTGTTCTCAATGAAATTGCAGACCATAAACAATAGTGTAGAACAAGGGACTGGTAAGACCAGGCTAAGTTTATCTGTATATTGTGATGGAAACCATGGTCTTGGTGCGAGTTGTTGCATTGTTGTGAGTGTTTTCAGCAGGGGCTTGATCAGTGTTCTACAACTAACAGTATAAATTAATGTATGATGAAAATTTCTCGGTGCACTATGTGCGCACTTCATCTTATTCAGTAGCACCAGTAAGAATATGAAACTACTTTCACCCCTGGTTTTCAGACAGAACATTGTAACAAGTTGCTGGATTTTAAACATTTTCAGATGGTCTCATTGTGAATCTTTGGTTAACTAGCTTTAAGTGTTCCCTTAGCTTTTTGCAGTGAGTGAGTGCTGATTAGCATACCAAATTCTTGATTACTGACTGGTAGGCAATTAAGCAGATTCTATCCAGAGTGACATGAACTTGCAAGTCCATATGTTCGTCTTACTCTGCAACAGCTGCTGTAGCCTATATTGCAAATAGATTTCTGTCCAGTTCGGGTGTTTTTTTGGAGTTGCTGGCTGAGGATCATCTGATCATCTGGTCTGCAGCTTATATGTGGATATCTCACAGAAACTCCAAGGAAATGTTTATTCATAGGCCTATGCCTTTAGTAACGTCTACATCTGCAGTAGCCTGCTGTATAGGATTCAGAACATCAAGGAAGTTATTTTTTCCCTGGCGTTTCTGTTTTTCTGCCTGTGAGCAATAGGCTGCTATAACTCAAAGAAGTGCACAGATTTGGATTACAGTTTTGGGCAGCGTGGGTTTTAGGCCAAGAACAGATGTTGCCTTGGCGGAGGTTAAAGTAATATTTATTTATCTATATAATTATTTATTTGTCTATCTTGTTTTGACTGGCAACCCCTCACACTCATGCCAGAACTGTTAAGCAACTGCAATGAAAAAATCCTATCACCGCCACTCGTCAAATGATTTACAGTCCACATTTGAACGTGGACTTTACATGAATTTACATGTGAATTTTATGTGAAGGTTTCACACATTTTACTTGTGAATTTGGATGATTGACTTAATATCTATTACAATTCAAGTGAAAGGGTTACTTTTTAATCACCATTACCACCTAAGTATTTCAGTTTTTTCTTTCTTTTACTTCTCAGAATGCATTTCTGTTTTATCACTTATTTGTCACTTTGCTGTCAATTTCTTATTCTCTAGAGTTGTAATCCAATTCTGCAGTCCTCAGACCAAGACGAACATTATGTCCCTAAGCTGAGGAGGACCAAAAGCATACAGGTAATCAAGACACTATATATTATGTTTGGGTCATTTGACTTTTTTTGAGTTGAAAAAGTGAACTAACTGCAATTTTTCATTAAATTTATCTCTTCTCCCCAAAGATTAACAGACAAACAGATTTTGATTCCCATGAGCTTTTTGACACAACATCAGATGAGAGTGAGGAAGAATATGTTCCTTCTACGAGTGAGGATTCATCTGATGAAACAGACACAAGCGAAGTTCTTGAAATGTTCAATCAGAAGAAAATTGTCCCAAGGGGATGCTCGCCTCTACTAAAGATGAACAGCAGTGCTTTGAGACAGAAAAGGCAGCGTTCCAGAAGTGCATCTCGTTGCAAAACACATTCTTTTCGTGGACAATCACCAGAACAAATTGAAATATCACATACAGAAGACCTTCATGGAAACTCAACACTGGTTTGTCCTGACAGTACTACTTCAGATGGAGCTGATGACTTACTTACCATACCTGCTGTCTGTAAAAAAAAATGACGGATCACGACAATACAACAAAAAACAGTACTGTTTATACTGTAAAAAGGGATTCATAAAAATGGCCAGGCATTTGGAGCGTGCTCATAAAAATGAGAAAGAAGTTGCAAAGGCAGTGTCTCTTCCAAAAGGTTCTAAACAAAGAAAACTGCATCTGGAACATTTGAGAAATAGAGGCAACTTTGCACACAATTCTGAGGTGTTAAACACTGGTGTTGGAAAGCTTGTTCCTCGAAAGCAACCAAAAGAGGATTCTAAGACCACTAAAGATTTTGCTCATTGTATATTTTGCCAGGGCTATTTCACAAAGAAGCTGATGTGGCGCCATGTGATGATATGTAAGCTCAAGCCTAGTGACTATGTGAAGCTTGGCAAAACACGAGTGCAAGCTCTTTGTGCTTTTGCTCTACCACCACCACCTGGAGTCAAAGCAGAATTTTGGAAGGTCTTAAACAATATGAATCAAGATGATGTTTACTTTGCAGTTAAATCTGATGTCTGTATCATGGAGTATGGTGAGCATTTGTATAACAAGCATAGACATGATGTCAGCAAACACGAATATATCCGCCAAAAGATGCGTGAACTGGGAAGGCTTTTGATGTGTGCAAGGAAAACCACACCCTTAAAGGCCATTGAAGATCACATAAGACCTGAAAATTTCATGCATGTTGTGCAAGCAGTGCAACTTGTGGCTGGCTTTGTGTCTGAATCCAACACCTACAAGTGTCCAAGTCTTGCACTCAAAATTGGACACAGTTTGGTGAAGATATCACAGCTTGAAAGTCGTGCAAGTGTTCAAAACAACAATGCCACAGCAAAATGTGCTCGTTCATTACGCAGAATATATGAAGCCAGATGGAATGAACTAATTTCAGCTGCATCACTGAGAACACTGCAAGAATCAAAATGGAATGTTCCTCAGTTGATTCCATTCACTAAAGATGTTCAGACACTCCACTCTTATTTGGACAAACAGAAAGAACAGTTTTGCAACAAACTGTCCTTAGAGCCATCTAAAAAGACTTGGTCACAATTGGCAAAGATAACTTTGACACAGGTCATGATGTTCAATCGACGTAGAACAGGAGAAGTTTCAAAAATTCCTCTCTCTGCCTACTTAGCACCAAGTCCATTAGATCTGCAGGAAGATGTTGGTGAGGCCCTTTCCGACCTCGAGAAAAAACTCTGTCAGCATTTCAGGAGGTTGGAAATCAGAGGAAAGAGAGGGAGAAAGGTCCCGGTCCTCCTAACTCCAGAAATGCAGCAATCGTTGGACCTCCTTGTTGCTAAGCGGCATGAATGTGGAGTTCTTAAGGAAAATGGCTATCTATTTGCCAGGCCATCTGTACTGACATGCTTCCGTGGCTCTGACTGCATCAGAGATTTTGCCAAGGTCTGCGGTATTAAAAATTACACAAGTCTCACTTCTACAAAACTGCGCAAACAAACTGGAACTCTCTCTCAAGTACTCAACCTCAGTAATACAGAGTTGGACCAGTTAGCCACGTTTCTTGGCCATGATGTCAGAGTACATTGCCAGTTTTACAGGCTACCTGAAGGGACCCTTCAGCTAGCAAAAATAAGCAAAGTCCTCTTGGCTCTTGAACAGGGACGTTTGGCAGAATTTAAGGGAAAAAGCCTAGACGAGATCGCAATTGATCCTGAAGGTACTTCTGATGTCTTTCTTCATATATTCCTGTGAAAAAGGTAGACTTAAGCTAGAATAATTCTTAGATCAAAATCATGTCTTATCAAATGATTTGCTACATTTTTTACTATTTGCCTGTTTCATCCCTTTGCTTATCTTAGAGAATGTAAACCTTGACAGTGACTATGAGGCACAGGATGAGTCTGACACACAAGGTATGTACTTTCATATTGTACTGATGTCTGTCTTCACATGTTTCTGTCTAAAAGGTAGACTTTAGATAGAAATATTAGCAGGTCTAAATTATTGTATTGTCTGCAGTTGTTGCAGTCAGACAATCTATAATTATCTGCTTCCTTATGCCTTTTGCATGTCCTTGCTTATCTCAGAGAATGTAAACCTTGACAGTGCCTCTGAGCTACAGGGCGAGAATGACACACAAGGTATGAATTTTTTTGGTGGTCCCAAATACATGTATGCATGTATGTATGTATGTATGTAGGACCTATAAGTATGTGTGGCTACAGAGATATACAGAAACTTAATTTTTCCTGAATTTCAGGGCGTTGTGTTGAGTCCAGCGAGATGGCAAATGAAATGACTGAGGATCTAATGGATCCAGATGTGAGGGCGTGCCATGAAACATTGCAGGGCTCCGTGACCCCTACACAGACCTGTAAATGGAAGTCCCCAAAGAAGAAAGGTAAGATGTGTTCCAAGTTGATAGATATGTCTTTGACAACTGGAATTCTACATGCCTCTCTCCCCTTCTTCTCTTCTCTCTATTCATCCATCCCTCCCTTTCTTCCTTCTGTATACAAATCTCACAGGTCGGCCACCAGTGACGAGGAGGATGTGGAAAAAGGTGGAGATTGTTGCCATTGAAAAGCATATGATGGCGTTCATTACCTCGTGTCGTGTTCCTGGGAAAACTGAATGTGAATGGTGCCTTGCACAAGAGAAAGTAGCGCTAAAAGACAGGAATTGGTTAGCTGTAAAATTCTACATCAAGAATAGGATCACAGCTCTAAAACACAAGATGTAAAAGAAATGTTTTATTGTTTTATAGTACAGATGTTGGCAACCTTTTGTCTTCATAATTGTGTGACTGATGTGTTTAACAAAAAATTTGTTCTAGAAAGTGCAAGTTGCATGTTCTGATGGCAACAAAGCATTCAAAGCTGATGTCATCCCAAAGCTGTGTTGAACTCGCATACAATTAAAGCGTTTTTTGTTTGCATTTGTATAATGCAGATTTGTGTCTTTACCATTGAATTACACATACCATTTACTGTTAGACAAACTGTTGGTATGTATCGAACAGTATGTACAGGTGATAAAATAAGATTAGCACAACATGAGAGATTAATCCAGTGCAAGTACTGGGACCGTGCAATGCAATTATGTTTTGATGTGATGTTTAGCAGGTCACAGTTTTAAGAAAGAAGTTCTACCTGTGGTTGCTGGTGTGGGAGCAGAGCCTTCTACATATCTTGACAGATGGGACTCTGTGGTCTGAGTGAGAGAGCTCCTTGATAATGCTTTATGTTCTATCTAGGCAGTGTTTAATTAATGTGCTCAATAATGTCCAAACTGATTCACTGGCAAGTTTTCATGTTTTATCACATTTCTTCTGAATCATTTACATTTGGCATACCATACTGAGATGCCGTATAATCCACATTTTTGTATGTCATGAATGAATGTCATGCAGCAATATGTTTCCACTGATTCACCCCAGCAGTCACGACTGAGTAATTCTTTAGTTAAACTGGTATGCATATTAAGTGGTACTAAGAATGTAAGAAAAACCAGATGGGTGTGTATGTTGTGGTACCACAAAGCACTAAAACCTGACAAGTCCCCAGGAGTGAGGTTCTTGTCCGGTGAAAGACCTCTACTTTGTCTGATTGATAATTTGAAGTCACATATGTGTTCACATCCACTCAAGGCTGCTGCATGATTTTTGTCATTGCTGTATGTCCTTTAGAAAGGGTGGTTCCCACAATGCATGGTCTAGTCAGGTTGGCCCACAAGTGCACAAAGACAAGTATGTGTGTGTGTGTGTGTGTGTGTGTGTGTGTGTGTGAGAGAATGTGACAGCGCAGCAGATCCTGACATCCTGGAGTGGAGGACCAAGCCATGTGCTTCTCATCAGGAGACTGTGTGTGTTTTCGAATGCTCCCATTAACCCCACAGCCCATCATCTTGGCCCCCACCTCCTCTCTCTCTCCCTTTCTCTCTCTCTCTCTCTCTCTCTCTCTTTCTTGCTCCAAATCATGACAACAATGTAAACTGGCGAGTCTTGGCGAAAGTGTCAGGTTGTTGTCAGAGCAAAAGATTTTGGGAAACATCAACAGTGTGACCTTTATGATGCTGCGCAGACAGGCTGATGATGATGAAGAAGATGATGATGATGATGATGATGTGACTCTGACTTCATTAAATTCCACTTGTGAGGCGACAGTCTGAGCTCTCCAAAGCTTTCACCATGTCCTCAGTGGTGATGATAGTATAACACCGGAGGAACAAAGGACCTCTGCTTTGTGTCTTCAATGTAGGACAGAAGTATATATTAATGGTAAATATTGCATGAAACTACAATCACTCTGACTCCTTAAAATGAATAGGTAGACCTGGCCATATTACCAAGTAGTTTGCCAGTTAAAAGTACAAGAGTGGCATGGCATTGGAGAGAGAGATATGAACTGGTGGAATAATGGATGATTTCTTGAACAGTAAGCCATAAACAGCAGTTAAACTGAATGCAAGTCAATACCAAATAAATCAGACACAAATGAGATAACCAGATAACCCAAAACAAAAACAAACCCAAGGGTGTTAAGAAATAAAACAAACATGAGAAAGAAAGAAAGAGAGAGTGAGAGAGAAAGAAACAGAGAAAACCCAAAGAGATAGATGGCCCTCCAGCAACAGTGAGAATGCAAAGACTGAGAGAAAGGTAGAGTTCTGAACAATGGAGGAGATGTTTCAGTGATCCTCCACTTGGCCCATTGACACAAGCCAATGATGC
>JAIFZK010000022.1:5492500-5500000 GCA_027481765.1 Tenualosa thibaudeaui
GGAATGGGAGCTATTCAAAACAACAGCTAGAGAGTGAAAGGTCTGCATGGAAACTCAGCTCTGATGCTTCCGCCTGCCAGTAGGTGCATACTCTCAGCACAGCAGTCAATGATGACCACTGGGAGCGATTGAAGATCCAGCAGGCCCTGGTTTGACTGAACATCTGCAGGTGAAACCCAATGCACAACCATGGTCCCTCATTGACATGATACATACTATGGTGTTGAAGAGATATACTGAGATAAAGCTATAGGGTGTATTGTTGGATAAAAACTGATGAATAGGCCACACCAGTGTGTGGTACCAAATGGTGCCCTGTTCTCAGTGCCTCTGTTCAACAGATGAACTCTTTCTCATCCTCCCTAGAGGCAATGCAATGCAGCACCTGGCTGCCATCAAAAGTACTGCAGAAAGTACTCCACTGACCAACTTTGGTGCTGCGTTCCTTTAAGCAGTCTCTTCAACATCAGCCTGATGACAGAAGGACTCTCTGGATGTATTTTGGAGTTTCTCTGTATTTTGTCTACATCTTTGTGTGTGTCCCACATTCCTTCCAATGTGATGTCAAATATTTAGGGTTTTGATGGGACAAGGTGTTGGGGAAGGAATGAGAAGTCAGTAATAGTAATAATAACTCTCTATTATTTGATTGGGACTACTTTTCTTTTTCTAAAAAAGCTAGTCTGGCCCCCTCTCTTGCATGTCGCGAAAGACCACATTCTGTTCCCATGTCCATGCGTATCAGTGTTGTGTAGCCACCAAATCTTTCTATGGCCTCTGCATAGTAGGTTACCCCCCAGTAACACACAGGTCACTATTTATAAATGCAGCCAAATGCACCTTCCAAATTCCAAAAACACATTTATGCAGATTCCAAATTCTCAGTTTATCATAGGAGTCGATGCACAGCATACTGAGCCTTCAGGATGTATGAAATATGAAACTGTTATCTGCACATTTTTTTGTGCATCCAGCCATACCCATGGAACCTCCCTGGACACTGGAGTTGGCCATATTTTACTAATTCATGCTTACAATTTTAAATAACCTTGTACTCATGATTTTCAATAATGTGAGCACGTTTTATAAAGCATGGCCACACTTTAGTAAATCATGCTCACAATATTATATAACATGAGCACGAAGATGCTTAAAAAATTTCACTTGAGCTTTCCAGGGCTCTATACTTTATAGTAAAGAACACTCCAACTTCAGAAACTACCCCAAGCTTCCATTTCAATTCTTTTTACTGATAAAATAATAAATACTTCAATTTAATGTTAACTAGGATGGACATGTCAGGACTTCTTTAAACTATCATAAATATATTTAAACCCCTCATTTGTAAAAGTCAAATGACTTCATTTTAATAAGTTGTATATATGTTGAACTCAAATTCCTAGTTTGAAACAATACAAGCTACTGCATTAAATCAACTACAGATTGCTATTTTAATCCATTTTAATTCAACTGTACTGAGACTGTTTTAAGACAGCAAATGAAATTAAGTTTGTAAGTTTTTTTATAGTGTGTGTAACTGTCATTACATGTAAAATAACTGTCTATACCAGATAGCCAGCCTCTTGACTGGTTCCATTATTAGAACAAAGCACATATATTGGTGAGAATTTAAGGTACTGGACAATGCATTTGATGTGATGTCAAGACCGGGTTAGTTATCATAGATAGAGGAATAGAGAAATGCTAATTGAAATCAGTAGGTTCTCCTCTCCTCTTTATTTTGACCTGTGGTATGCCATATTTGAGTTTAGAGATCATGAGATATTTCACAGAGATAAATGGGTATGAGACTTATTAATATTTGTATTTTTATGTAAAACTAATTTTCTCATGAACAGCATATTACAGCAACTGGTGAATAACACCCTTTGAAAGCTTGAAAGTTTAAAGTTTGAAAGGTTGTGTAATTTCACATGATATGTGCATGTTATCTGTGTGACTAAACCTCTGCCAGTAATCTGAAGAATGGGTGTGAATTCGGGGGGCACGGTGCAGTCATCGGTCTCAAGCAGGGGGTCAGGATTTGGCTGGTTAGCTTGGGCGGTGGTAGCGTACTGGTTAAGGAACCTGGCTAGCGTGCAAGTAGCCTGAAAAGGTGTGGGTTTGAATCCCAGCTGCCACCGTTGTGCCCTTGAGCAAGGCACTTAACCCTAAGTTGCTCTAGGGCCCTGAACAATTGATAGTTGACAAAATGTAAGTTGCTTTGGTTTAAAGCGTATGCTAAATGCATAAATGTAAATGTAGCTTCAAAAAATTAGCAAGACGCTTTTTCATCACCATTTTTCAGAAATTGCATCATTTTGCATTCCTTCCAGGGCCATTTCCCCCTGTGCTGATTGGTGGGATCTCCCCTTTCAGCTGATGCAGGAATTTAGTGTTGTGCACAAGCTTTTTTCCCCCTGTGAGAACATCCAATGTCCATCCAGAACATAGCTTTGTGTCCCCCTTACCTCCATGAGTAACATGGGACCTAACTGGCTTAATAAAATGGTTATGGTCCCATGAAACTCCATTTGAAAACTGAAAAATGAGTTAAATTTTGGCTGAATTCACTAGCCGAGCATTTCCCATTAAAATACCTCCATGGTCTCAAGTGTAATGTCTTATGCCCCACCTGTCGTGTCTACACTCCATGGTGTGAGAAACACTGCTGTAACTGTGCAGATCCACTGGCCATGTCAAGTTCAACAGTCGTCATGATTTCAGTTCATTTTCAATGAAGCGTGGTGAAACGTCACACAAAGCATCTTGGGAAGGTGGCACGATGGCTTGTAGCTCCGTCGCATCAGAAATTGGGCTCTGCTCAACTTTATGAAAATTAAGCCGTCAAACGCACACCATTAAACAATAAAAGCAGAGCGTCGTGCTTGAGCATTATAAATCAAGTCAGTCAGAAAAATGAGTTTCAACTGACTGAAATTTGAAATGACATCCCTCACCTCCAAAATGAAGGAGAATTGTTAGAAAATCTGACAGAGCCAGTGGATCACTATCGTAAGGGAAACTCTCTCTCTCTCTCTCTCCTACACACACATATTCATTGAATGTAGGATTTAGCCCATGTGGCCCATGCTGGGACAAGGCAAGACACATTGTGATGTACAATCTTCCTAAAATTGTCCTCAGTTCCTTGACGTGTATGTGTATGATTGTATGGTCTGCAGAATACATCATTAACATGACAACAAAGCATATTTATCATTGTTTTCATAGTAATTTTAATGACTAAGATGAATAATAACTTCTGCAAATAAAAAACGGTAGTCTATTAACTTACAGATCAGCTGGTTATGGCAATGTTGTGTTTCACTTTTCTTAAAAGCGGTCTGTTATACTTAGCAACAGTCCATTATCAGCAAATAACAGCTGTAGGCATAGAACCTTGGGAAGTCCCATTAAAGTAAATGGAATATTCTACAGCAATATAAAGATTTGTGTAATCATACAACTTAACAGAAACAAACCTTTCTAGAGAAATGATGTCAAACTTGTTTCATGGAAGAAGGAAATGGACTTAATTCCTCCCTCCCTCTTTCCCTGGTGACCGTTTACACCCACATCCTCATCCACATCCTCACCCACGCGTGTGATCACTGTGGTCACTGGCGGGTGTGTCTCTGATCCTCCTCATCACCTTAATTTCTTCTTCTTATTTGACATTTTTGAGCTCAACACTTTAGTGTGTGTGTGTGAGAGAGAGAGGGAAAGAGAGAGAAAAAGAGAAAGAGAGAAAAAGAAAGATACAGGCGGCAAGAGTGTCCATATCATAACAAATAAGTGTGGAAATTGTCTGGAACATTCTAGAGTGACTGCAGTTTACTCCATATAAGGACATCGCTGATCTGACAGACAGTTAGTCAGCAGATGTAATAGACCTGACTGCAGGGCAGGCCTCTGTTGAGACTTCTGTAGCCATATTCAGAGATGAAAAGAAAACTGTGAATGTGACCATCACATGGGCAAACAGCTGAAACATATTTCTGTGGAACAAACACAACCTCAGTGAAGACCTTTGATTCATTAATGTGCTTGCGTGCATCTGAGTTTAGTCGAGTACATACTCACACACTCTCTCTCTCTCTCACAGACACATACACACACACACACACATTTCAATATAGAACAGACAAGTAACATGCATTAGCAGGATGGTGCTGACAATCAGTGTGCAAAGAGAGATGATAATTTTATTGTGTGTGTGTGTGTGTGTGTGTGTGTGTGTGTGTGTGTGTGTGTGTGTGTGTGTGTTTGTGTGTCTGTGTGTGTTTGCCTACTCCTACAGACAGAAGACACACTTGGTGCCAAGATGTCCTCATCTGACTTAGGTCTGTCCAGGGCAGTGGGCTCTAAGGACGCTGCAAACTCCCTCTCTCATATAAACATACACATATTAAGGAAGGCTGAAGCTGTACACAAACATTTTACACTGTATTCACGGCAAGTGTACACATACATTTTTGTGTGTACATCCATGGAACTGTGTAGCAGACACACACACACACAAACACAAACACACAAAAAGGCACCGTATTTTTGTTTCTTGGTAACATCTCAAAGCAGAACCTATGACATCATTTTGTGAACTACTTAGTCACACATGAACACACAAACACACACACACGCAAACAAAGGAACTACATTCACCCACTCAAAGACAAAGGCGAGACAAACAGAAAAAGGGTTGGCATATCTGTGAGTCAAACAAGGCTCATACAGAGCATCTTATCAAAAGGGTTGATGAGCATGCAGTACTCTACAGCAGCAAATCAAAACAAAAACAAGAAGTAGCAAAAAATAAAAGTAGTGAAATTATAGTAAGACATTAATTTCACATTGGTTCCTCCCAGACGTCTGATATCTGATATTGTTTCAGTTCATATGTAGGCCCAAGAATGACACTCGTTGTTTGTATGTGATTGTTTTGTTTTGAGAGCATTGGTCTTTATAGTCAGTGAAGAAAAACATTTATTAAAAAAAAAAAAATCCTCTTGTTCATCGTATCCCACCTGCCACGTCTCTGTTCCCCATTAGTGGGACACACCCCACATCTTGACAACCAAGGCTCAGCACAAAAGAGTATCTGCTACGTCAAAGGTGTCAGCCAAGGCCAACATAAACACTCAAACACACACTCCAGGAATAAAAAAGAGTAACTGACAAATACACGCACACAGAGAAAGAGAGAGAGAGAGAGAGTAGAGTTACTTTATTGATCCCAAAGGAAATTAAGGTACAATACACAGAGCACAACACATAGATATACAAAGAGATGTAGGTTTATTCAGGACTTAAGGACATGGTTCTCTTGAAAACCAATAAAATATTTATAAAAAAAGAAAGAGATGTAGGCCCATATGAGTAACACAATGAAGAAGCTGCTTTTGAAGTGTACAATTGAACACAGTACTTTTTTCAACAAAATTTCCCAAATATACAACACAACATTTCCCAAATATACAATACATAAAGAAAAGCTTGGTTTTACTTACTTACTATTTCATATCATATGTCTACCATACACTCAAAGTCAATCATACAGTATCTTATTGCTAGGGCTAAACTGGTTACTTTCAGTAGGTGTATTTAGGTGCCACCTAGTGTTTGCTACACCTGCAATGCATTGGTGTATTTCTTGTTCTGTAGCACCTCCTGTATGTCACTGAGTAACTTGTACATGTTTTTTGAAAGGATAATTATTTGCATAGGCAATTCTGCCTTTATCCAGCAGATGGAGCAGTGAATTGAGGTGTATAGAGCCAGTCGCTACTGATGTTAAATTCTTTAACACACACACACACAGACACTCACACACATATACACACCTCATTTCTGAATGCATCCTTTGTATCCCCTCGGTGCATTGTACTGATTCGTGTCTCTGTTTGGGAAATGATCTGTGGGTCTGTTTGGTGTGTGCTTCTTCATGTATGCACTTGCTATGTCTCTGGAAGTTAGACTTCACTTGTGCATTAAGGTATCTTGGAGAAACACACGTAACAGACTTACTGATGTGCAAACCAGGCCCACTTTCATTAAATCTGGAGCAAGGAAAATCTGTGTTCTTCTGATACACAAACTTAATGACACACAAACCAGGCCTACTCTCATCCATTAACTCTGGTGCAAGGAAAATCTGTGTTCTTGTGTGTGTTCTTGTGAGTGTGTGTGTATGTGTGTGTGTGTGTGTGTGTGTGTCCAGTCTGTGGACTTTGCATTTGCGGGATACATAAAACAACAGCCGAATAGTTGGCAAAGTGTTAATCTATATCAACAGCCATAGGAAACATATTTATTTGGAAAAAAAAGGTTTCGTTGTATCCATATTTCTTGCATCCATGAATTTATAACTTTAATCTGTTGATCTATTCGGAAAATGTGATTTCTGATGAGAAGTTGACTTGGTGGAATCACATGAAATATATCAAATATGTGTGTCTTCTATGGTATGATATATAGGAGCAATATCACATAGAATAAATGTCTGGGATTATGGGATTATAGAAATTATATATGGGTCGTTATGTGGTCCTTACATTAAATTGTTAGGAGAGATAGGAATCGTATGTTTTCAACAGGTCTTGACTCTAGGGGTACAATAGCACCCATATTCCTGGTGCCTGAATACAAGGACTGAATAGGCACACACACACACACACACACACACACACACACACACACACACACACACACACACACACACACACGCACACACACAAACAGAGAGAGAGAGAGAGAAATGGTAGGCTAAATTCCTCATATGTGTCATTTCATTCAATGTTTTATAATGCTGAAAGAATATGCTGACCTGAAACAATCCAGCCAGGCCGCAATCTATTCTGTGACGCACAGAGAAACCCAGTACGACTTCATTCAAAGTGTGTCCCCACAAAGATCCAATCTCCTCAGGATGTCATAACGGGCACCAAACACACTAAAGAGCAAACCCACCATGCCACATCCATTTGTGGCGGTTTAGTAGTGGAAGGTGCCCACATCTTTTGGCTATTTGAGGGAGAGAGAGAGAGTGAGAGAGAGAGAGAGAGAGAGAGAGAGAGAGAGAGACTGTGGCTGACACACCTATGGACTCTCATGCATAGTGCGTTACCTGCCTTTTGCCGTTGCCATTATACTGTGTGCGGTCGGATGAGTGTCAAGAGAACTGGGCTGAGAAATCTCAATCTTATCTCCCTCTGTTTCTTTTCCATACTCTTCTCCTCTGTCTCACTCTTTCCTTCTCTCCCTTTTCCTTCTCTCTCTCTCTCTCTCTCTCTCTTTTTCTCTTTCCTTCTCTCTCAGCTGTGCTCATTGCCCTTAAGGCCCCAGCAGTCATATCCTGTGGAATGTGTGTGTGTGTGTGTGTGTGTTTCTGTCTGTGTGTCTGTGTGTGTCTCTGTCTGTGTGTGTGTGTGTGTGTTAGAGAGAGAGTGAGTGTGTGTGTGTGCGTGTGTGTGTGTGTGTGAGTGTGTGTGTGAGGCTTTC
>JAIFZK010000022.1:5505000-5537500 GCA_027481765.1 Tenualosa thibaudeaui
TCTCCTTTGTCTTTTAATCTTGCTTTCCTCACTTCATCCTGTTGTCTCACTTCCATCTCTTTCCTTCAGGTCCTTCATGGCTGACTCTGATGTGTTGTCCTGTTTGCTTTGTGAAATTGTTTTGATGTTCAGGTACCTGTTGCTACCTGATGCTTTGTGTCATTCAGGGGTTTGGGGCTTTAGCTCACATTGTCAATAATTTCTGGTTTAATATCTTTAAATAGCACTCTCTGGCCCACAGCCTTCACCTGGCATGCATCAGGGATGTTCAGCTTGGTAAGCTAAAACGTGTGTGTGTGTGTGTGTTTTCAGGCATTCAAAGTGATATCATCTGCACACGTGCTAACAAGCCCACACTGCAGAAAGATGTCAACATAGTCCCATAAGAGTCTCTGTAAAAGCCGTCCAACTTTCCTCTGTTCAGGGGTCAAACAAATAGACGTCTCTATGTGCTTTCCACAGTGAGAGTTTGGGGTGGGAATCACACGGGGAGAGGTGACAATGAACCTGTGCAGTGTTTTGAGGCCTTGTATATTGGTTGCCATGACGAGGAGGTGTGTTTTTTTTTTTTTTCAACCCCCCTCCTCACCGTCACTCCCCACCCTCCTGTGGAAGAGAGGAGAAAATAGAATGAATGGAATGTGAGGAAGAACGTGCCACTTCCACAGACTGAAGAGCACACCTCCTCCTGTTCCCAGCAGTGGGCCGCTGACCTGTGCCCACTCACTCTTTCCCCTCCACCCAAAAGCCAACCAGGACACTTTAAAGACTTCAAAGTTGACCTACAGATGTATATCTTTGCATCGGCTCGAAAAGATGATGTATGTTTTAGTCTGTCAAAAGTAGGAACTATTTTAGTGAGGAACTATTTTTCAACAGATTAAATGTTGCATCTAATCTCTCATGTTGTTACGCATCTAAAATTGCTTTAGTGATTAAATGACGTATGCATTCTTTACCTTTTGTTTTTGTGTCCTTTTCTGCATCAGTACTGACAATAAGTCTAAGTATTGAGCCAAGATAGTTATTCGAGATAATGTAAAGAAAGTCAAAAGTCAAAATTCAAGTCACAACATAAAAAGGAAGGATGGACAACCAAGAGTAGATTAAAGCAGTACATGTTATTTTTTTTAAATAAAACAAATAACATGGGGACTGCACAGACTGGAGAGGAATCCATGTGTAGCAATACAAATTAAAAGTCAGGATCATAGAGTATTAAGTTAACTGGGGAGAGGTGGTGGAAGTTCAAGATAGATAATTCAGCCCAAAGTATACTGAGTTGGCTGATGCCGTCTGAAAATGGCAACCAGCACGTATTCAGTTTTAGCCCAAACTTCACGGCTGATCCCACCAATACAAGACAGACAGCTGATCCAGCAATCCAGAGAGACAACCGCTGTTTGTGTCAACCAGTGATGTGGTGATAGACTCATGCCAAACATGGATGGAAACTAACACTTTAAATCCTAACCCTATGGCCCACATTGCACAGTAATGGTCATAAGGCATAAAATTGGACCAAATTATATAATTATATAAACTATTGATATTTTTATATAATCATATCCAAGAAGTCATCATTGTCTATTTTCATGATTAATAGTTTCTACACTGCCTCAACTTTGTCTGTATTTGACTCTATTTGTAGACTGATTTGATGAGTTCTGCTTTCATGTATCAGTCTTGAATAATTTACTTGAATAACATCCAATAAAACTTGATCATTTAATGTACAGTATATTTTAAAGAAGCTTTACTTTAACAGCCTGTACTGGAGTACTGGAGTACTGGAGACAGCTTTATTTTAAAAGCTTTACCATAATACTAAAGTTACCATCAATGTTGACAGAATACATGTGTCCAGTGCTGAGTCCATTTTACCTCCCCCCTCAAAGCCCTCTATCTATTTCTCACGTATGTGTGGAATGGACATCTGTCTCCATGGTGACAGGTAAATGTTGATGGGTTCCACACTGCTATGATGTCAGAAAGTACTTTAGCAGTGACCTTTGCCTTCTTGTAACTTCAACTACTTGGGCACACATGGTCCTTATGGTAGAGTGACAAACACTTGGTAAAAAGTCGAGAATGCGTGTGAGCTTTGGTGAGCTAAACGTTTGATCCTTGTGAATGAGCAGTCTTCGTGTTCATAAATTAAGGAGATCCACACGTCATTGTTGATGTCACAGATTCTCATTGGCCAGCATAACCATTCTATCAGTGTCTCTGCCATGCTTTACCCTGACCCATAGACCTATGTTCCAAAAACACCTGATTTCCCCAGTGTGTGGCTGGCCATTTTGGCTGACATACATATGGCTGATGGGCAAACCCTTTTTGTTTAAGCTTCCTGGAATTTGTGCTGATTGTGAAGTATGCCTGTGTGTGTGTGTGTGTGTGTGTGTGTGTGTGTGTGTGTGTGTGTGTGTGTGTGTATGTGTGTGTGTGTGCGTGTGTGTGTGTCAGTTTGTGAGAAGGCACACACCCAATCAATACGTTCATACGATCAATACAGATCAATAAGTAATAAAACATGATGTAAAGAGTAACTTGACCAATCAGATTTTGTTTACCTGGTAATACAGTAATACTCTACCATTAGGGTGGCCACATTCAAACTGACAAATTGTGGAACAAGTAACAAGTGGGACAGTGTGGCACAGACATAATAACTTTAAGCTTAAGATATAATGTCTATATAATTTACCAAGAAACATTTTGCCTTTCAACCCCACAAGCCAAAAGATAAAGATGCTACCTGTCCCAAAAGATAGTCCAAAAGTCATATAAGACAAAGCACTATAATATTGCCTTTTGTCTATTGGGGTATTATCAAATTAGTGAATTGTCCAAAGGACCTGGCACTAAGCAACTAAGTGTGCTTTGAGAAATTATGTCACATTTTTGATCAAATTCAGAAACAATTTCTGTACAAAATATCATTAGGCCTAGTCTATACAAAATACAATTAAAAAAAGCTCAAACTACAACTGTGTGAAGGCCCAGGTGTTTGAATATTATTTTCAAAAGAAATGCTGCTGATATAGGCTATTGATAAATTATGCCTGCCACTGTCAGCTGTTTAATTAAGTTCCACCAAAATAACAAAAGTAAAAGGAAAGAAAAGACTTTCGATATTTCAATCAAACAAGAAACGAGCTGAAGCTGATTATGAGGTGGAGATGATTTAGATTAAGATTAAGGTCTACATCTGAGACAGAACAGAGTGACTGACTAGTTTGTCAGCAGTCAAAGTAGGCTGAGTAGTGAAAGTAGCATGTACCATGGTGCAGTTACTGAAAGCTCATCTTTTCTTCCTGACTATGGCTGCCTGAGCGAACCTGAGCGAACAGCGCGGCCTGAGAGTTGACATTGCTGACAACTTGAGGAGGCATTCGTACACGTGTGCTTGATTGACGTACATCTCAGCCTATTGGCTATTGCTTTCATTGCTCTCTTCAACTATTGGACAAAAGTCAAGAGTAAGCCTTTCCATCAACCTATCTGTGTTTTCATTTTTCAATTAAGTAGGGTGGAATGAAAAAGCCAGACAGAATGTTCAATTTGCGTGACGTGGGACAAAACGTAAAATTGCTGTGCTGTATAACGTAAAGAGGGACAGGTGGTCAACCTATCTGCCATTCAGGCTGCAAGTTATATAATGACATAAACAAAACACAACAAAAATAAAAAATTAAACAAAAACGAATTAGCAGTTTTTTAGCAAAGGTCACACAGTTTCCTGTGACTGTGTGTGAATCTGGTTGCGCATGCACAAATGTGTGTGGATCAAAATTACACTGGGCTGTTATGTTTTTGCTTTAGTTTTGGAAGTCTGCCATTCTGGCCACATGCAGTGACAAGGATCAGGGGTCCGTTCAACAGTCACCCTGATCTTTAAGATGGTAATTGTAACTTGTCATTGTCATTGTGGTTATTGTGAAAATGTTCACTTACAATTGGTAAGAAATTAAAGTACTTCAGAAGTATTGCTTTGGTGTGTGTGTGTGTGTGTGTGTATGAGAGAGAGAGGGAGAAGGTCTATGCATCTGTCATAGATGGCCTAAGCCAGTCTGTAAGGTTGTTAATACTACAAACTCAGCCAGATTTATTACATCCATAAATAACAATTAAACAATAATTAAGATGCTACTACTGATCTGCCTTGGAGCACACTTGGGAGATTCCACCTGATGAATGTGAAAACAGGTTTTGAATACGGGTGGATTTGTGTGTGTGTGTGTGTGTGTGTGTGTGTGTGTGTGTGTGCACGCGCATGTGTCTATGTATGTCTGTGTGTATTTTGTCGTTGACGCCAGAGAGGCTCTGTTTAGGTACAAGCATGGGAACGTTACCTTGGAGATTTTAGCATTGGTGTGATAATCAGTACAATTGGGCCCAGTGGGGTCATTAGAAATGGACTGTCGAGAAAGAGTGCACACACAAGCACACACACACACACACACACACACACAGGCAGACAGAAGTGGGAATCAGTACGTAAGCCAAGCGAATGGCTTCCCGCAAGAGGGAATGTGTGAATGTTGGGCCCTCTGCACTTTTCCCAGAAACCCAAAGACGGGCTGAATTGTTGAGGAGAGGAATACACTCCTGCAGCCTCGAACCAAACCTCCAAATCAGAGTTGAAGTAGGGAGAGAGAGGGAGAGACGGTCGGGGGGAGCAGGAGAGTGTTGGAGCCCTGTTTATATTGAGCCATGTTGCAGATTTTAGTGACACAGTGCTGAAGAATCTGACCACCTTTGAAGAGAAGGACAGTTTGTCTATGTGTATGTGTGTGTGTGTGTGTGTGTGTGTGTGTGCACACACACATAAGAATGTGTGTTTGAAAGCCCTTACTGGCTGGCTATACGATTTCAGTCTGCATGTTTAGTATGTGTGAGTTCAAAAATGTAGTGTATGTGTGTGTTTGTGTGTGTTTGTGTGTGTGTGTATGTGTGTGTATGTGTGTGTGTGTGTGTGTGTGTGTGTGTGTGTGTGTGTGTGTGTGTGTGTGTGTGTGTGTGTGTGTGTGTGTGATGGCAGAGCTACCTGTTTCTTGGCATGTCTCTCCATACTTGGCATGTCTCTCATAATCCCAGGAGGCTCTGGGTGTAGACAGGACATTGTGTTGGCGTTGCATGGCAACCCTGCAGCTGTTTGCCCAGTGGTGTGTGTGAGTATGTGTGTGTTCACACCTCAGCTGCTGAATGTGCTCACTCTGCAACCCTGGCCCTGGTCCATATAGACGTGATCACACACACACACACACACACACACACATATACACACACACACACACACTGAGGTGTAGTGTATGCATATGTGAAGTTTCATTTTCTATACAGTGTGCATTCTTTCTGTTACTAGTGCAACTGATACAACTACTTAAAAATAAATATGTTTGGGTTGTGAGTTCATTTGTATGTGTTTAGTAGTTTGAGTGTGAGCTCTTGGGACTCTATGAAAGAGAGTGAGGAATGTGTAGCCAGTATGAGTGCTATGGAACTGTTTTCTCTCTCTATGTGTGTGTGGATGTGTGTGTGTGTGTGTGTGTGTGTGTGTGTGTGTGTGTGTGTGTGTGTGTGTGTGTGTGTGAAAAAGTGAAAGTGGTTGACTGGCTCTCGGTACCGGCTATTTTAGAAAGCCGCAGACCGGCTTACATCAGACACTCAGTCGGCCTGTCCTACATTCCACATACACACTCCAGTACTTTGAACTTGTGCGCCGTGCGCGTCCAGTGAACTCCAAGTCTATGGAGACATCATCATTCAAACTTGATGTGCAGCTTGGTTTATCTCTCTCTCTGTCTGTCTCTCTCATTTAGTCTGTGTTAATGAATTTGTCTCTCTGATTGAGATGTGTCATGAGGTATTTTGGACAGATACTGTAGTCTTTATATTGTTCTTGACATATCCTCAAGGAATGTAAACTCTTCGCTGTATTGTATGTTTTTTGAATAAATTGGAGGTTAGGGTTATAAAGGGGTTATAAATATATTATATATAAATTCAGATTTTTATGCATTTAGGAGACGCTTTTATACAAAGCAACTTACATTTGTCAACTATCAGCTACATCAGGGCCAGTCTCCCCGAGAGCAACTTAGGGTTAAGTGCCTTGCTCAAGGGCACAACAGTGGCAGCCAGGATTTGAACCCTTAATTCTAGCCAGGTTCTTTAACCACTACACCACCACTATCCCCATTAGCTGTTTAGAGTATACCTCAGTTCACTGGGGCATTTTCTCAAAATCAGTGCAGTTTCTCGCTTTTCTGACAAAAGAAAACAGCTAATTGCTGTCTAAAAACAGCATTGTTGTCAAACACCATCTGAGCTGCGTGTGAGTGTGTGCTAGTGTTCTAATAAAGCAAGCACATTTACAGAGAGAGGGAGAGAGAGACTCACAAGATATATTGGTTTGTTTTGGTGTTACAGTATTTCTTGTTTGGGTGGTATTTCAAGGGCATGTGTAAAAGTCAATGCGAGGCATCAAAGTTGTATTTCAACTTTGTTTTCATGTTTAAAATTGAGTTACCCAACTCTTCTGACCACATTTATTGAGTGATCATTTAAAAACAATGTGAGAAGCTTGCCTTGCCAACAAACAGGCATTTTACTTGAACCCAAACCCGGCTAAAACTTGTTTTTCTTATTACCCACTGTTTCCATATCATGATTTAGAGAGAAAAATACCCAATTTTCCAAGAGTAATCCCTACCTAGGATTACCATTACAAGCTAGATTGAACATGCACACAGCATGCACTCACACACACACAGACATTGTGCGCACAGACAGAGCACACACACACACACACACACACACACACACACACACACACACACACACACACATCGAAGCAAACTCCTCATGTTTCATTAAAAAGTGAATAATGGATCTAAAAAAATTTGTGTGCTGTTCTCATGTGGGATTTTTTTTTCTGACAGGCCCCCATAACTCAGGGTGGCATCAACCAACAGGAAGTTTCCACCTCATTCACTGTGGTGATCCAAGGCCTGATTGGTGGATTTCGCTGCTATTGGCATGGCAATAAAACGCCCAATTTCTGTTTACTGCGGCAGATCCTGTAAGGCCCTTATGAAAACATAACGTCACCCTTGACTTGTATCTCCCTGTCGTTTTCTCTAATCCACTCACTATTTTCACACACACACACACACACACACCATGTATACAAAGTTGCTTTGTATAAAAGCGTCTCCTAAATGCATAAAAATCTGAATTTATATATAATATATTTATAACCCCTTTATAACCCTAACCTCCAATTTATTTAAAAAACATACAATACAGCGAAGAGTTTATATTCCTTTCTTTTTGATACTATTAGCACCTCTAGTGCATCTGGTTTGGGATACGTGACAGAGACATCTGAGATTCTGAGAAGATTTTAATCCCTGAATGATTGATATTTTATCCCTGACCCTTAGTACACCATGTAGGAGAACATTTGTGAATATTCTAAGAGGCAAAATAAGGTAAAAAACAGGTTCAGCTCTTCTATTTGTCATTCCATGTACTGTAGGAATGGGAGCTTATTCCACAGAAGAACACAGATCGGAGGCAGGTCTAGAAGCAGCATGGGAGTTTTCTTCAGTATGAACTTGCCAAACCCTCATCTGACACATTCGTTGTGATCTGGAACTGGTCCATTGCTCTCAAATAGAGCAAGGGACCTGAACAATGTGCGTGTGTCCAGATGAAACTAAACGTAATTACACCAGAAGTTCACGTCATGACTCCGACATTGTGACTGCACAGAATAAAAATGTTATTAAGTCAGACCAATCATTCTGTTGCTTATTATGTTTCTCTGCGGATGTGTGTCTGTTGGTTGCAAATATATTAATTTCAGATTTACATCATCTTGTAATTATATTTAATCACCATAATATGACTGTTTGTGCGTACATGAGTCTGTGTGTGTGTGTGTGTGTGTGTGTGTGTGTGAATGGTTATTTCCCCTACACTTGCATGAGTTCTGGTCAGTGGGTGTCGTTGCTCAACTCCAGATGGCACCCAGTCTCCTGTCAGGCGGAAATGGGAGAACAGGCCGTTCACATGCCAGGCACCACCACTTCTGTAATCTGTGACTTCATTAATCACGCTGCTCACGCACACACACACACACACACACACACACACACACACACACACACTCAAACACAAACACACACTCACAGACATTTCACACACGGGGTCTTACACACTCTACTCAGACATATCCTAGTGGTACCCAAACAGGCTGTCTGGCTTGCTGACGTATGAGAGCCTCTTGACTCTTAAGAAGAGAGAGTATTATGCAATTTTGTTGCCACAGATGTTCTCTGTGTGGAGTGAGTGTGAATGTGACTGCGTGTGTGTTTGATGATATGAACGTGTTCTCTGACATGATTATAGGTTTGTTATGAACTACGCACAATCACAATCACATGCACACCCTCACACACACACACACACACACACACACACACACACACATATTCCCTTCCTGTAAAAGGAGACACTAAGTGCTGGGTCAGACTTAATCCCCACTCATAAACACGCTCATCACATCCCATCTCCTCCTTTTTATTTCCCTGTGGCTCTTTCTTACCTCTTCTCCTCATCCACCTCCTCCTGCTCTTCCTCCTCCTTCTCCTCCTCCTCCCTTGTCATGGGGATCTGGTCTGCATTTGCGGCTTTGCAAACGATTGTTTTTTTGCTGTGTGTGCGTCAGAGACAACGCAGGTGTGGCCCCAATACACATACACACACACACACCCACACACACACACACTCACGCACACACACACATACACACACACACACACACACAGTGACACGTATCCGCACACACACACACAGTGACATGTATACACACACACACACACACACACACACACACACACACACAGCGCGTGGGCATGTCATTTGACACAGGCCCTCTGCAGCCAATCAGTGTTATGTATGCGTGAAATCAGGCGATGAAAGCACACAAATGTGAGCTCTTTCTTTGAAGTGGGCCTTTTCACAGCGCCACTCTCAGCTCCAAAAACAAATCCGCCAATCGCTGGGCCCCAGGACGCATTCAAAAAGTCTAATGGGCTTGACTGATTTCACACCTAAATCTATCCAGACATTCACCCACATCTAAAAATCGCTCTCTAATGTAAGAAAATACACACACACACACACACACACACATATATATGCACATATTCTCTATTCCACTCACAAGACAATGGACTCACATGTTGTACATTGTATGCATTCACTTACCATAGCACTGATTAGTGCACTAACACTTTGGATTCCACAGACTGAATGTGGGAATGTTGCTTACTTTATACTGATGTGGGTGCATACCTCACGTGTACACTTTGGTAATTGTGTGGGTGTGTCTCTATGTGTACGTGTGTGTGTGTGTGTGTGTGGGGGGGGGGGGGGGGTTGTGTGTGTGTGTGTGTGTGTGTGTGTTTGTCTCTGTGTGTGTGTGTGTATGTGTGTGTGTGTGGTTGTGAGTGTGTGTGTTTGTCTGTCTGGGTGTGTGTTTGTGTATGTGTGTTTGTGCCCATGTGTACCACCCAGACTCAATGCTCCATTTCCATGCCAGTGTTCAGGGTCAGTCCCAGCATGGTATGTTCTGGAAGCTTGCCGGCTGGTGACTCAAACAGCAGCACCCACACCACCCAAGCTGCTGATCATCCTTCTCTCAAATGCCTAACTTCTTCTCCTCCAAATTTCAGACAGATAGAGAATGAGTGAGTGTGTGAGGTAGTGCAGTACAGAGGAGCCCTGGCTTGACTGAGTGGCACCCGCAGTTGAATGACAGCTCCAGGAAAGATGGCTTGTGGTCTCCCGTGCGCTGACAGGGCTGCTGTGCTGGCTTGGAGCCCCTCGGAATTGGCTACCAGGAAAATGAGCCGACTACACGGCAGCTCTTCCAGACTGGATAATACTTCATGGACATACTTCATGTCTCTTTTTTTCACTCACAGACACACACACACACATGCACATGCACACATACACACACACAAGTATGCACACACAAACACACATACACAGACACAAACACATGCACACCCGCATACAAATACACAAATACACAAATACACATACTTCATGTCTCTTTTTTTCACTCACAGACACACACACACACACACATGCACATATACACACACACACACATACACACACGTATGGACACACACACACAAACACACACACACACACACATACATGCACACACACACACGTATGCACACACACACACAAATACACACACACACACGTATGCACACACACACACAAACACACACACACACACAGACACACACAGATGCACACATGGTCACAGGCAACCCAGGGGAGGCAACTGAGGGGTATTTTATGTCACCTGTCACAGGCTCTGACGCAACCTGCTGCATTTGCAGTGGCATTCCGGATGGGGCAGAGGAGGGAAAAATGTCCCGAGTGTGTGGAATTCTGTCTCCAGGCAATGTGGAGCAACACACATAATCAGTACACACACACACACACACACACACGCATACACACACACATACACATGTCTACATGCTCAGATGCACACACACAAATAAACACACACCAGAATCCATAAGCACAGACCAGACTTGAGCCACGTAAGCAGAAGTCACTGGGATAGGCCACATGGTGGACATACGCATATCCTAACTGTCTCTCACTGTGCACACACACATGCACATGTACACACTCACACACACACACACATACATGCACACGTACACACTCACAAAGACACACACACACACACCCATGCACATACACTCATACACACATGCACAAGTACACACTCACACACACACGCACATGCACATGCACACTCCTGCATGCGTTTCAGCTTGTAAATGAACAGAAACTACTGTGCACACAAATATACCTTATGGCACTGTTATAGGGCATCTGTAGGTGTCTCTCTCTCTCTCTCTTCTTGCTCAGTTGGTGATGTGTGTGTGTGTGTGTGTGTGTGTGTGTTCTTACACTGTCTGTGGTGTTCCCTCATCACTATGGCAGCAAGGTAGTCAGGGCCCCCAGTGTGTTTGCAGAGCACACAGCTGTACAGTGAGGGACACGGGAAGAGACACACACACACACACACACACACACACACACACACACACACACACACACATGTGAGGGAGACGAAGAGGTGAAAATATGGGAGATGCATAGAATGAGAGAAAGGTGAAGAGAGGCAAGTTAGTGAAGATATCCCATTGCAGTCCTTAACTTCAGGAAAAAAAGAAAACTCCACCAAGGTCATAAAACCAACGCACTATTAGCTGTGGTCCATCGAGCGGACATGAACCCTTATAAGAGATCCTAAAATCATAACATACACCTCATATACTGATAAATTCTCTCTTTTTTTAATTCAACCACACACCACATAAGTGACACACACACAGACACACACAAAATGGCTAGTTTTATGATGCAAGCCAAAAGTGAAAAAAAAAAAACTACCACCAGCACCAACATCAAATGACAATAACACACAGACACACCCACACTCACTCACACACACACACACACACACACACACACAGCACACACACAGCAGTGTGTCATAGATATAGGTGGGGAAAAGGATGAGTGTGAGGGTTAAAAAATCAGTGTGTATGTGTGAGTGTGTGTGTTTGTGTGTGTCTGTGTGTGTGTGTGCATGCATGTGTGTGTGTGAGCCAATGCAGTAAAGTGGATAAGAGTGGCGGGAGCGGTAGCGCGTCCCAGCCTTACGCAGCAGCAGTGGAGGTGGCAGCACGCGCGGGTCGACTCACACCACAGTTTTTGCCGGGAAACGGTAACGCTGAGCTCATCACTTTGCAGAAACTTCATCCAATAAAACAATTTATGGCCCCTGCTGATGTGCAGCTGGCAGTTCCCAGGCTAATGGATTTTAAATGTGCTCCTTCTGGGCCAGGAGAGAGGGGGAGAGAGAGGGAGAGAGAGACAGAGAGGAGGAGAAAGAGCAGAAAAATGAAAGATAGAAAGCAAGGAAAGAAGAGAAAGACTGAAAGAGACAGGACTTTTGATTTACGTTCATGCTTTACCTTTAGCTTAGTATTCATCGTCTGTCTCTCTCTTTCTCCCCCTCTCTTTCTCTCTCTCTCTCTCTCTCTCCATCTATCTATCTATCTATCCTTGGCTCTCCTCTCCTGCAGTCTTTAATGTCTCATAATGTTGCAGAATCTGTGCTACTGTGTCTGCATTTCCTTGGCTTGACTCAAATACAGTCAGTGTTTCACACGTTTCACATTGGACACCATCATGCAGAAACTCAGCCAGAGCCTTGTGATATTCATCAGATCTTAAGATCAGATCAGATCTCACCTCTCTTAGTCCTCAGCAGAGGTGATCTCCAATCCCTTCCTTCATAGTCTTTCCTACCTCTCTTGTTTATTTTTCCATGTTTTTTTTCTCTTTCTCACACATAATCCTCTTTGCTCCCTCTCTCCTGTTCTCTTTTTTCCCCTATCTTTCCTCTCTTATTTTTGCCCACCCAGGAGGTATGGAGGCCCATAGGAGGCATGACCTGGATCTCTCTTTCATTTTTTTTGTTTAAACCTGCCCAAAAATGTCAGAGCGTAACTCACTTTTTATTGGTCGCAACCTGGCGAGCAAGAAGCATGCTCTACCTAGGCCTCTGCTCCGATCAATTTTGTGACCCTTCAAGAAGAGGGGAAAATCTTTCTGTCTCTCTCTCTCTCTCTCTCTTTTCCCCTCTTCCTCTTTCCCTTATTTGTTCTCTGGTTCTCTCCTTCCATCTCTGACCTGCATTTTACCTTGCCGAGGGAATCAGAGTGATAAAGTTCTGGGCTTCTCACTCGTCCAGGAGTGGCTATCTGAGCCCTGTGATGTGGGCGCCCATGACCCACTTCGATAGTGGTCGTGCGTGGCCTTTCTCTTCCACAGATGCCGTTCCCTGACGCCGGCTGAAATGCCGGTGACTCACAAGCAGCCAGCCCCCATGTTTACAGCTCCACCGGTCACGGCCGGTGCGCGAAAACAAAAGAGTCCTGAGTGGCCTAGATAGGACTGGGGGCGGGGGGGGATAGAGATGAGGGATGATGTTATCAATTAGGTATAGCTAACTAGCCTAGCCTCCTCTATCTCACCTCACCCCCTTTGCCCTGTCTTAAACTGTTTGCCGTCTCTTTCTTCTTTGTTTTCTCTTTGAGAGTCAAAGCCCAACAGGTCATGAGCCCTCACAGCCACTGAGATTGCGATCATCGCCTCGCTGAGACAGTTGGTGGGAACAGCGAGTTAGATCGCTGCTAACGTTCAAGTGTTAACATCAAACGTTCACCTCACTATGCTGATCAGCACTCGACCAGAAGAGAGTGTTTGGGCCTTGGCCAACGCTGCCGTTTCGTGAGCACATTATGTATATTTAGTGTCTTTGGGCTCCTCTGCTACCATGGATACCTTTGAAAATGGCTAATCGGTTGCAATCTTGGGATCTGAAGCGGCTAATTGCTGTGATGGGCTCCTTAGATCTATATGGGCCACCAGTTGGCCATCAGGTATATCAGAACAAGCCACACATGTCCTAGGATAAACACCAGGCCATAGGCAAGAGACAGAAGTCTGCTGGCCAGGACGTTTGGCATGGGAATGACCTCATCTTATGGTATGCTTAAAGACCAAATTGTCCATCATATTTATTTTCAGAAGCACCAAACCCCAAAAAAATCTTCTTTTAAGTACTTTCTTTGCATTTTGTCCTGGTTATTTATATTAAAGTATTCAAATATTGTATTTTTATGGGAAACCTGCCAAGTATTTTAGCAGTTTTTTATTGTTCTTTTTCAGGTATCTTACATAAAATATTTTTTTCCCTTTTTTTTCAATTGTTGTTGAATTGCGCCAACTAACAAACTAACAAGAAGGTTTTAGAAATAAAAGCAATGGCTGTAAGAGCAGCACAGGGCAAAAGAGCATAATACATAACCCTCAAGAATAACCACCATCATGACCATTTATTCTGAATCATGAACGGCCATAGTCAGAGTATGCACATGTACTCATATCCGCTGAGTCACTCTCTCTCTCTCTGTGTGTGTGTGTGTGTGTGTGTGTGTGTGTGTGTGTGTGTGCATGTGTGTGTGAGTCTTTGAGTTGTTAACAGTAGCAGAACAGTAACAGGAGCTCAAGAGCTGATCTGGCATCAGTTCTGCAGCATGTCACTGCTGTGTTGACTTCATGCTGTGCAAAACCCCTAATTGTAGGCTGATGTTGCCACTGCTAACTGTGTGTGTGTGAGAGAGAGTGTTTGTGTGTGTGTGTGTGTGTGAGTGTGTGTATGTGTGTGTGTGTGTGTGTGTGTGTGCGCGCGCAAGCGCCAGCTCTAGTGGCGTTACCACTCTCATCAGTACAAGAATCTGTCACCGAATCCAGGTCAGTCTCCGGTTTGGCAGCACACGTAGTCTCACTCATACACACACACACACACACACACACATACACACTGAAGCTGCTCACCCTGTTTCAGCAACAACAACAAAAAATAGGTAGTCTTATGTTCCAGATACCTCAACCAACTGAAGATAAATTGAATAGTCAGTTGGGAAGATGCCACTTTATGACAAATAATCGTTTTGTCACATGCCAGATATGATGTTACATTAATCTCTAGCTCTCTTATGATCTCAAATTTTTATGAGCTGTTTTGTTAAGAATTTAACATCAGTAGACCACTTAATTTCAAATGACGCAACCTCCTTTGAGTGCTGTGGATTCACAGGTCCTAGATCATGATGTGCTTTATTTGCAAGATTTACTCAGTTTAGTGTCTGCCGTGGGGTCATAGTAGGAGCTTACAGTAAGTATAATCTTTCTGCGTAAGAGAATGTGTGTGTTTGTGTGTTTTTGTATGTGAGTGTTTGTGTATGTGTGTGTTTGTGTATGTGTTTTTGTGTGCGTTTGAGAGAGAGAGTGTGCAAGTATATGCATAGGTGCATACACACTTGTGTGCATGTGTCTGCATGTCAATGTGTATGCATGCACGTGTGTGTGTGTTTGTGTGTGTGTGTGTGAGAGAGAGAGAAAGAGAGAGCATGAGCATATATATACAAAAGTCCACGCACACGTGTGTGTGTTTGTGTGTGTGTTTGTATGTGTGTGTGTGTATGTGTGTGTGTGTGTGTGTGTGTGTGTGTGTGTGTGTGTGTGTGTGTGTGTGTGTATGTGTGAGGACATTGCTTCACATCTGGCTGGCTGGCTGTCTGCCCATTTCTCTGATGGGTTCCAGTTGTGACGCTTGGCAACTGTTGGCGTGGACTACGGGCTGAGAGTGGAAGCAGCTGGAGGTGGCCGCATCCCTCTGGCCTTCAACCCAACCTTACTGGGCATGTGCAGTACTTCTGGAGATGACACAAGCCATCAGAAAACACACCAGGTTTATGCCTCTCAGTCAATGTGTGTATAAGCATGTTTGTGAGTGTGTGTGTGTGTAGTAATAAATAAGACTGTGTGAGTGTTTTTGCGCAAGGGAAAGAGAGAGTGAGAGAGAAAAAGTGAGTGTTGTTGTGGGGGCTTATTTGTGTACATGTTGTCATTTCAAAAATATTCCAAGTGAGGACTTGCTTCTTTTGGTTCAAGCATTCATTTAGACCTTTCCACCTGTTGATAAGTGAACCTGATCTGAGTAAGCAGACAGAGAAAGCACTGAGATACTAAGAAGGAGATTAGACAGATACAATAGTGAGAGGGAAACCAGAGAGAAGATATGGGGTCAGGTGGGCAGGTCCTGAAGGTCCTGGCTCTTTTTGGGTAAAGGCCACCAGAGACCAGGAGTGAAAACTCCCTGATAGGAAGAAAGAGGGTGAAACTCAACAAGCTGGATTACCCCTGGTGGCAGCAGTGGAACTGAGATACATATGGGTTGACCTGACCCCAAGGGTAACAGCAAGCACATTTGGCCTTCTATTCCAAAGCAGCACACACACACACACACACACACACACACACACATACATATGAGGGGCCCTTCAAGACATTTCATTCATACATATATTCTCACTCTCACATACATACATTCTCCTTGCACATACATACATTCTCCTTTCACATACATACATTCTTCTTGCACATACATACATTCTGAAAAGAGAATGTATGAATGTGTGAGAAGAATATATGTATGCGAGAGAAAGTATAGTTGAAACGGAAGCAGTATAGTGGAAACGGATGAGACAAAGGTAGCGTAACTTATACGGTATTATGGAGGAACTCGAGGCAGGTGCACTAAACGAAGCCATCGCGGTCCTGAGGGGGATTTTGGCCTCCCCGCATTTAGCCAACATATCCTCGTCTGCTGAGCAGATAAGAAGATGAACCAATACTACTGTTCCACAGACGAGGTTGCTATAAGTTAATAAAGCACATAAACTAGGCTACTTAAATATGGGTGTCTGGAAGCGGGTCGGGTACAAAATTTTCATAATTGTTTTTTGTGGTCCGAGTTGCGGGTGGGTTAGTTGAAAACATCGGTCGGGTGCGAGTAGTTCATAGGACATGGACCTGTAGCGTACCCCTTCATAGCCTAATATGCGCATAGGGAACATTCAATCATGACAATCGTCGTCTGACAGAAAACACCTGTGCAGTGCTCTGTGATGTCGGAATAAACACAAATCATCACAAAAGAGGTACACATTTTTATCAAGGAGATTCTTCGCTGCAAACGCCCCAAATCAGACAGACCGCAAATGAAAGAGCTGTCTACAGCAGACAAGTACCACAGATCAATATCGCATGACTATTTCGGGTTGACTTTACGCTATTCTCTTCATCGGACACTTGTCCTCTCTTCATCGGACACTTTAAATGACATACTGTGGGTAGACGTGTTTTCTGCTTAAACGACGCATGTTACTAATGTGGGGTTTTTAGCCAGCATAAACCCCATAAACGTACTGCCTGTAAATTGTATATCCGTACGTAGTACAGGAGCAGAAATATTTTTCAGACATCAGATATTTCTTTACCTTGTGTTACTGAAATTAATGAACTCTTCAACAATATTCTAATTTGTGAAGCTTTACCTGTATTGTGTAACTATACAAATTGCAATGCATAACAATTATCAAGACACTAACAATAAAGTGCATACAGTATTTAGTCCACTTTTGCCTTGTTCAAGTGAATTGTAAAAAAAAAAAAGTCATTATTGATTGCCTCTTGATTTACCTTACCTTACTAGAGGAGAGGAGAATGTATGTATGTGAGAGGAGAACGTATGTATGTGAGAGGAGATTGTATGTATGTGAATGCTAAAAATGTATGTATGTGAAAGGAGAATGTATGTATGTGCGAAGAGAATGTATGTATGTGAATGTGAAAAATGTATGTATGTGAGTGCAAAATATGTATGCATGTGAGTGAAAATATATATGTACATGAGAGGAGAATGCATGTATGTGAGAGTAAAAACACATGTATGTGAGAGGGCCAGAATGAATAATGTCTTGAAGGGCCCCTCATACATACACACACACACACACACTCTAACAAGCCACAGATCTGTACAATCCATGCCTCGCATAAACCACATCTGAGCCCAGGTCCACATAAGTGACTTTTCCATTCATAACTTATGGTATGGAGACACCGTAAAAGTCTAGGGGAGTTATTGTCTGCTGAGGGGCCCACCTGCCAACAGGGCTGAACAATAACAGCAGAGTGTCAGCTCTGTCATGGCTTCCTGGTCCCCATTATATGAAGGCCTGAACCTCTGCTATTTCATCTTTTTGTTTGCTGTCCATTCACAGGGCACACTGACTTCAGTCAGGCACTCACGTGTAGTTTAATATCAGTTGTCTAAATGTAAGGGTTTGTTTTTTTTATGTGGTATCAGTGGCATTACCATTGATACAGACAACTGGCATTACTTTTGGTTTATTGTTATTATTATTATTATTATTATTATTGTTGTAATTATAATGATATTGTATTGATATTATTTTTAGTGAGTACTTATGTTAGCATTAGCTAATAGCGTTAGTATTAGTGGATATTAGTATATATTATTAATAATAAACTATTATTTCAGGTTTTGCATGAAGGAGTACACTAGTCACCTCTGTGCCCTCGTTCTGTCCTCCTTTCCTAACCTTTACAGGCCTCACCAAAAAAACAGTTCTGGGAAGAAGCATCCATATTCAGTGTTCCACTCACTCCTACAAGCACACCCACACACACACACACACACACACACATAGAGTGGTCATAAAACCTGGCAGCCAATGGATAAACCTTGAAGGTGAAGGAATATGATGGATTTGATTCCTCGAAATTACACAGGGTGTGTGAGCCATAAAGACTCAGTGAAAAGACCTGTGAGATGGACACGTGCGCACATGTCCACATGGATCACGCAGCTTTTCCTGCTTTCCTCTCCCGCCGATTTGCTGACACCACAGATAAATATAAACCCCATTTTCACCCTTTGTAAACACAAACAGAGCCGCTCTCAATCGAACTACTCACTAACTCACTTTAAGTCCTTTGCTGACACTCTATTACTCACTCACCCACGCACATATACTCACACACACACACACACACACACGAAGAGTGACAGACAAACTCTTACACACATACTCAGTCTGAATTTTTTGATTTATGCCCTAGGTGTGTTTGAACAGCAGCAAACCCAAATGTAGGCCGATGTGTGTGAGAGTCAACAGACGCACCAAAGGAAAAATAGAGGGCTTTTAATTTCTGTAATATTCCACTGACACACAAAAAACATTTTCAAGTACACACACTCACACACATACACACACACACACACACACATACACACATATACATGCATGAGCAGATGAGCAACAACCTATTCCCCCTGTGCAGTAAATCAGCCAGAGACAGAGAGGGAGAGAGAGAGAGAGAGAGAATGGCGTCAGGCCCTTGTAGATTCCTCATGACCACCTGACACTTGATCCATGAGGCTCATATACTTCCATCGTTGCTGTTCAAAAACCTAAACGATGCCGGGGCACGTTCCCTGTCTCCCTCACTCCTCCCAGATGACGCACTCCTCTTGGGCCTTCATCCAGGCCCAGGAAGCCCTGATTCAGTGTTCGGCCTGGAATAAAATTTATGTTGATGTCCCATTTTTCTTTTTTTGCCTACTTCTTAAAACTGGTCCACAGAGGCTTTGAAATGCAAACGTGGAAAACTAGATGTCTTGGGCCTGAGCGATTAGGAAATCCCTTGAATAAAACGACCTGGTCAATTGCAGAATCGGTATATATTAGTTTTGTAACACAAAACTGAGAGCAAAAATGACATGAATGCCTTGATGTTGCTGCTTCAATTTTATTTTATGCAGGTCTAAAAATAAGAAATTCACCAGTTATATACCAATTTCACCACTAATTTACTGTGAAACATTCACATATTTTCATTTAAATACATGGATGTTTAATCTTTTTTACTGATTCACCTTTTCAGAGCTCAACCAAGAATAAGAAAAAGGGTTTAGATACTAAAAGAGCCTTGCAGTAATCTGAGCCTTAAAAAAATCAGCCCCTAGCTGCATTATACCAGGACGACCGTTCAAGTTTGCACTGAGCCATGGGGGTGCGTAAGCCTTGGGTAAACCCCAGACCTAATGGCTTCCTACGTTTTTTCCAGTGGGTTGTAGATGCTTAGTGTAACCCCTACCATGGTTGACCTGTTTTTCCTGATGAACATTCAAGCTATTCCCAAAAGTGATTACTCCATGACACACATGGCACCGGCAACTTCTCAAATACACATCTCACACATGGACGCGCACACACACACTGACATACACACACAAACACACGTTTAAGCAATTAATTTGTCATTTCGACTGATGATGAAAAGGTCTGTCCCTTACACATTTGTCAGTGTCAGTTACCATAGAACACCTAATTCCTGTTGTTGACGTCACACAGTCTGGTTGTTTGGGGTTTCTGTCAGAGATGGTGTCTGATGCGGTGTGAGATGGCTGTCACTACTCTCTGTTCATCTGCCTTTTCATTTTACCTCTGGGAAAACTTATTTAGCTGATCCCATGTCAGTTTCCTGTTTCATAGTTTGCATTGCTAAAGACCAAACTTGAATACTTACTGAAAATGTATCAGTTAGGCTTCTAGAAGTCTCGGAATATGGAACGCAGCTAAGTCGGTTGCTAAGTGATGGTAAGGGGTGAAGGGGTCACTCGAGCCGCTTGGATTTCTCCCTAAAAACACAAGCTCATTAGCTTGACAGTGCACTGGCTTGTATATTTGCCCAGGGGCTTGCCTTCATTGTGTCCCTGCATATCAAATAAATTCAGGAATATGTCAAAATGTCTGTGTGGTCTGAGAGGGAACTTTTCATGGCGTCTGTTTATTCAGTGTTGCTTGACAGCAATCCGTAGCCACACACACACACACACATCCATGGAGATAAGTGACTTAAAAGGGTGATTGAGAAATCGAGGGAAAAGTTGTCTTGGGGTGACTCCACGGTTAACTGGAGTCTCTGGAGAAGAGACAGAGGGCAGGCCAAACGGAAGCACAGGAGAGAGGGATGTAGAGAGAGAGAGAGAGAGGAGAGGATGGAAGAGAGGGGAGGGCAGGGAGTACAGCCAAGCACCGTTACCGTTTACTGGGAGGAAAGGAGCGTGCTCCTCTCTGTTATTTGATTTTGATTGTCTCTTTTATTCCCCCCCTCTCTCTCCATCCCTCTCTCCACCTCCTTCTCTCTCTCCACCACCCCCCTCTCTCTCTCCACCCCCCTACCTCCTTCTCTCTACACCCTCCCAACCTCTCCATCCCTCCCACTACCTGCCACCTCTCTGCTCCCCTACCTCCTTCTCTCTACACCCTGTCCATCTCTCCATCCCTCTCTCCACCGCCACTGCCCCCCTACATTCCCCTACCTCCTTCTCTCTGTCTCTCCACAGAGGAAGCAATGAGCTGTAGGGTGTATGAGGCCTCTGACTGAGTTTGACCTGGCAGACTGGTTCACCAGGGGTGACGCCAGGACAGACAGTCTCTCTCTCTCTGTCTCTCTCTATCTCTCTTTCTCTCCCTCTCTCTCTCTCTCTCTTTTGCTCCACCCACAGTCTCCCACTCTTTTCTGCTTTCCTGCTCTTCTCTTTCTCTCTCTTTTTTTCTCACTGCATCTATTTGTCATGGATTGTCACTGCTGCGCGAGCACACACACACACACACACACACACACACACACACACACACACACACACACACACACAGGTTGACTGAGGTAAAGTAAGTGTGTGTAGCTGTTTGGCCCTGGCCTTTCCCTCAGGACCACATTAAACACTCACTTTCCTGTTTGTTCTCTTCCTAACTGAAAGACACACACACAAACACACACACACACACACAAACACACACACACAAACAGGTACTTTTCACAGCACAGCCACGCAACCACTCCACATATGAATAACCCTATTTCACATCCAAAGAAGTTCTTAGAACATCTAGAAAGCAAAACTAAATGACAAATGGAAAATGCAGAAGAAAAATCCCACGAAAGCTACACAGACAGAAACTAAAGAAGACAGAGAAAGTGTATGTGTGTGTGTGTGTGTGTGTGTGTGTGTGGTGGTGGTGGTGGTGAGGGGGGGGGGTGGGGTGTGAAGGTGTCAGGGTGGGGAGTTGGGGAGGGGGGGGGTTTAAAGTTATAGTAACATGAGCAGAGTGGATAGAATAATATCAATTCCCAATGTCACTACTCACACCACACACACACACACACCACCACTACCACACATTACCCTCTGTCACCTCACCATGACTGCCTCTGGCCAGCTCTCGCTCACACCGTGGCAGGCGGCATGATGTGTGCAACAACAACAACGGGCTCAAATGACCGACTCTGTCCCGAAGTGGTGTGTGTGCGGGGGCCTTACGTAATGCCAGCCACTCATCAATTGCCAGCGCTTTAGCTCGTCTTACGTAATGCGTGAGAAATCAGATTTGTTAAAAAAAAAAAAAAAGAAAAAAAGAGCTCTTTGGGAAGCTCTGTGTTGAATCAGTCTGCTCACTGCACGTAGGCTAGGACCCTCTGACTGCCTTACACACAGGAACCTGCTCGTCCCTGTCTCTTTCTCATGTCTTCATTCGCCCCCTCTCTCTTGCTTCATCTCCTTTTTTCATCCCTCCTTGCTCACTTTGTTCACTCCATCTTCCTCTGTCACTTCACTCCCACACTCTATTGGTCTGTTCTTTTATTTTTTCCCTTGGCTTCCTTGTTTGCTCTATTGTCCCTTGCAGGTCATCAGGAATAACAGGCTTCAGTTACGGTGCAGTGGCCCTGTGTGCGTGTGTGTTTGTTGAGTGAGTGTGTGTTTGTTGAGTGAGTGAGTGATCGAGTGTGCGTGCGTATGTGTGTGTGTCTCCTCTCCTGATCCCTAGGCTGGTGCCAAGGAGACTGTCACCGCACCTCAACCACGGCAACCTCCACTGTAAGACTCCCTAAATGGGCCTCTGACATGGAAACACACAAATTGAGTAGCAGGGGAGGTTTGGTTGAAAGTTATGGTCTTAAATAGTCATAGATGTGGCTTCTGCAAAGTTATTTATTTTGGCTGGTTGGGATAGTTATCTAATCTGCTGTCCTGTAGTCATGATATAGATAGGCATGAACGTTCTGATGCCCTGCTCTACAGGGATATGTTTTGCTAATGAACTATAGCCTACATATGGTGTTTACAGAAGTTCTATCCCAAAGAGACAGAGAAGGGAGATGGTTCTCAAATGTCCACTAAATACAGAGCAGACCCTGTTTTGGATTGGGTTGGGGTTGTCAGGAATACACGTGGTACTGCTCATAGGCACACCGCCTCCGCCACGTGTGCTGGACACACACCCCATCGTGGGGCAAAAATGTGGGCATTATCGTTACATAAGTTGGAGTCATTACTCAAACAATTTCTGCAATGAACAACAACGTTATGGGCCAATAACACTTTTACTAGAACCTTCCAGTTCATTTGGCTCCGCTTCGAACGGCGTCAGGGAAGCAAGTACCTGCCAGTGACCATGCTACAAACAACACTTTTAAAGAGAACATAAACACTGGCATTTTACAAGGGAATAGTATATCAGCTAGGCCAGACGCATGTTAGTCTCTCGCTGTGGAACACTTCACAAATAGACTGATGTTTAGGAGCTCCTACAGAGAAGCGGGACATTATGTCATACCGTGGTCCTCTTCCACATTCATCAAATATTCCTCCAAGAGGCTCACTGGAAATAGGTAATCATTCCTCAGATCAAAGATTCCTGCAGCGATTACGGCCTAACCAGGTAATATGTTCTAATCAAGGTCACTGTGGAATCACTGCTGAGATCAAAGAGAGATTCCCATTGAAAATTCCAATGAAAATGGGAATTCATCAGAGAATAGGGGATGGATGCAATTTCAGGAGAGGAAAATCCCCTTTAGGAATGCTATCAGTTCATCAGAAGTGGAAAAAGCTGCATCATTTCATAGACATGGAGTTGAAATGTTGTGGCTGTTCATTAAAATCAAGATTAAAATCAAACACTTTGTTCTGTTCTTGTCCTTAGATTTTTAAACACTAAGTTGTGTTTTCACGCCTGTGTCTCCAGATAGAAACTGATTTGGTTGAATAATCACAGCCCACTGTTTGCTGTGACACAGCCTGTTATTTTAGTGGAGAGATTTTATGATATGTCAGGGTATTAAATTCCAGTCATTGCCCTCAAGTTGCAAATAAGTTTCGGGAAAGTGTACATTCGTGGAAGCTTCCTTGTATCAGTGTGTGTGTGTGTGTGTGCAAGAGACAGAATGACTGTGCTTGTGTGTGTGTGTGTGTGTGTGTGAGTGCGTTTGCAAGGAAGCGGCCTTCGATCATATTTTATTCATTTGAGGTCATGACTTCCAAAGATCTGGAGAGTGAACAGTTTGCAACATTATGCACATAAACAAAGTTTACTATCATATCCACTCCACCTTATTATGTTACACAAATGCTCTGTTAGGTCTCTTCAGACGTCATAAATATTTCACTGCAACCAGAGATGGAGTTGATGAGCACACAAGACTCCTGTGGTGTGGTGTGGTGTGGTGTGGTGTGGTGTGGTGCGCTGACTGACGGCAGCAATTTAACAGGAGCCTGTAGATTGGGGTCAATGTGTTTTTCATTTTGCTCTCAGTTGTGTGTCGAGACTTGTACTACAAAAGACCTCTTTGCACTTGTCCTCACACCCAATAAAGACAGAGGCTGTTGTCATTGAGTCTGTGTGTGTGTTTGTGTAGATGAGGGGATGAGTGTTCACTTGCATAACTTAAACATGAAGATATGATGGGCTCATCATATCTTTGTCTTGTGTGAAAACCTGAATGAACATCTGCTGTCACCTGATGTCTTGTTTGTCATACTAAAAATCCCCACCCCCCTTTGACATCATCTTAGTGATCTCAAGGACCAATTATACAGCCAAGTGAGAGACAAAGATCAGCAGTTATTGTCATACTATCTCCACCAGCTCTGGGCCAACCCCACCCCTATGGAGAAAGACAATGAGTTTATGTAAGTCTCGTGCTGGTAACAGTACAGACCTGATGTAATATTTGCTCTGGTTATAACCGCGGATGTGTTTGGACCTCGGGGCAAAGACAAAATACTGCTGTCATGACAGCAGGCCTAACCCCTACCTTTTCCAACCTGAAGCAATGCATTCAGGTGATACAAAGAGGAAAGAGTACCGCAGACTTAAAATGCAGTCAAGTGACCAAACATGTATGAACTGCCGACCTACATACCGATGGTTTGCTTAAGGTGGCCGTACATATTGTAGTGTAACAAATGGGTTTTTAGAGCCTCTAAGAGTGAGCCAGTAGTTTGTCAAATTTGGGGAACTAGGGGGAACTACAACAGTCTGGCTTACACTAAATCTGTTCAGTTACACTAGCAGGCTCAAGAAGACTAGAGCAGCTCTCTGTGGTTGGGGGGCTAGACTGACTGCTGTCTGGCTGAGTTTTTTATGTTAACAGACAATTAAATCTGTCTTTGTATCCTCCAGACAAGTGGTTGGTATGGCACACTGGCATATTGTTGTGGTCTCGGATCTGCATGTGTGAGCCTTTTAAAGGCTGCAATTAAAATGATATTCCTCCTTCTAAAAAGCCTTGAATCAAAACCACAGTGGTGTTGTGTGTGTGTGTGTGTGGGTGTGTGTTGCAGTGTGGGAGGGAAGACTCAAGTACAGTGGTTGCTGGGGTTTGATCGCCCAGGGGGCTGAGGTGTCTGTATGTGTGTCAATGTGTGACGTGTGTCTGTATGTGTGTGAGTATCTTTGTGATTGTATGTGTGTGTGTGTGTGTGTGTGTTAGGCCCCAAGTATGGGATTTCCTCTAGACAGTCAACAGACAGGTTAGGTCAGCTAGTTTATAGCATTGACAAAGGATGAGTTTCTCTTGAATCAAGGAAAGATTCCTGAGGGTATAGATTGTGGGTTTGTGTGGGTATGAGTATGTGTGTGTGTGTGTGTGTGTGTGTGTGTGTGTGTGTGTGTGTGTGTAGGGGTGTGCTGCTCTATTTATCGCCTAAGGTAGCATACACCACAGACAATCCCGCTCATCCCTGTCCAACCCATTGGCTCATTTTATAAAACCACAGTCTCAAAGTTCCAGCCTTGTGCATACCACCCACACACACATGCACATCCACACACACACACAAATTCATACACATACACACACCTTGCGTGTGTTCACCTAGGAGGAGTATGTGAATCTGCACGTATTAGAGGTCAGAGGTGATTTGGATTTGCTTTTAAGTGCATAGATGGGTTTTTAGGTGTGCGCTTGAGTCTTTCTGTGTGTGTGTGTGTGTGTGTGTGTGTGTGTGTGTGTGTGTGTGTGTGTGTGTGTGTGTGTGTATGTGTTTGCACAGAGCAAAACAGAAAACAGACAGCACCACTTAAGCACAGATCTCTGCCCTAGGGCAATATGGAAGTCAGTCATGTTGGAGTGAGTACCTGTTCAACCTCTGGCACTTAAGTTCTTACGTCTATGTGTGTGTGTGTGTGTGTGTGTGTGTCTTTGTGTATGTGTATGTGTGTATACATATGTGCTCAATGAATGCTGTGATATGGCACGTCTACTCCGTGTCTGCACAGGTGTGTTTGAGAATGATGGATTGTGCACACTGATAAACCATATCAACTATGTGATATGCACCCCTCTTTCTTCCCCCCATTCACATGAGAGAGTAAGAGAGATAGAGAGAGAGAGAGCAGTCGCCAGCAGTCACGTTATGCTAATCAATCTGTCTGTGGGTCTGTGTACGAGGGAATGTCAATCCAGATAATGATCTAACACCAACACAAAATGTGCATGTGTTCACGTTTACACATACTAACACTGACAGACATTATGCACACACACACACACACACACACACACACACACACACACACACACACACACACACAAACTGTATGTGTAAGCATAGACTAACACACAACAGGTGGACAAGAGGACAGAGGGTCCCACTTGTGATCCACTGATTAACTTTCTGATATAATAATACTGTGATAAGAGAGCGAGAGTGAGGAAGAGAGAGAGGGTAAAAGTTAGAACAAACATGAGATAAAGAGGGAAAGAGGGAGAGGTGGGGAGAGATAGAGAGAGAGAGAATGAGAGAGAGGGAGGAAAGGAGGGGAGTAAAAAGTAGAGCGGGGAAATAAGAGTGAGTGCTATTCATCAAGCTGTATAAGCCCACTCGGCCATGCTAGTGGGATTTTGCGCGGCACTTTGTTGTTAGCACTGGATGATTGGGCTTAGAGGAGCTGGCGGTGATGGGGACACAGATAGGGGCTGTCGGGATCCCTGGAAAAAGCCAAAGTGGAGAGCAGGGCCTCCCAACCAGGGCGAGGGGGGTGGGCATTTGGTTTGTGTGTGTGTGTGTGTGTGTTGGGGGAGTAGGGAGGGATTGCATTACATAACAAGGCCCCAAAGCTGAAGCTGCCGAGCTTTGCTGAGACTTGGATCAGTCTTGATCTGCTGAGGAGTCAGATGTGCCGTTCTTCTCACCTTCAAATTGCCTCCAGCACCTGGGTTGCACGTTATTCACGTCCTCACGTTAAACTGCATCCTCGAGCTCATCTCCTCGAATATCCGCGGGATTCTGGAAAGCTCCGTGCTGCACCTTTGTGCACCCTGGTTCCTCATCTGCAAAGCTGGGTGCACCAACCCTTAAATCCTCCTTTAAACTCCTGCAAATCTGCATCACATCCACATCTGCTCCGATCGGACCCGGCTCGTTGGCCTGTACTCTCACATCTCTACTGTTCCCAGAAGGGTTTCAGATCTGCATTTTTTTGTACTTTTGTTGTACTTGTACAGTGTCACAAGATTGTGTGCACTGGTCTGGCAGTTTCCCCAACACTTTGTTTACCTTCAAAGAAAGTGTTCGGTAGCATTTGTTTTGCACATAAAAAGCTAGATGTGCAAATGGGTTCATTCTAATATTTCCAGAATGGAATTCAGATGGCAGGGGGGATCAGAGAAGTAGGAAAATTTACCTCTTATCCCTGGTTTAGACCTCATCAGGTCATCAAAGGTCACTTCCAACAGCAGTATCTAATTCTTTAGATGCAGTAGTGCTTGTTTGGAACATAGGGTTCCAATGACACAATCAGAACTGGGCCAATCTGCTTCTTGTTGGTATGTATGTTGGACTCATTACCCTCCACAAGTGAAGAGAAGTAAGAGACACTAAGCTTGCTGTTGGGCCCCATGCAAGAGCAAACGATTGCACTGATGGTGATTCTATAGATTCAAGGATTTTCCAGAGCATTTCAGCCGATAGCCCTGTTGTTTGAGGTCACTGAATGCTGTCGATATGAAAAAGAATGATCAAATTTGATGGCCTTGAAGAACAGACTTCTGGGTTGAATTGCTCTGGAACATGCCTTTAAGCAAATTACCTTTTCAAAACTCTTTTTGAATTTTCTATTTTTCATTGCATGCTTTAACCTTTGTTCCTTTGTTCATAGGTTGCATTTTAGTGTGTGTTTTATGTATTTCACCATTTCTTAACCCCATGGCAGAAAAGCTCTTGTATCTCCAAGGTACCTTCCTGGTTAGATAAAGGATAAACCAAAGTAAGCATGCTGAGTGATGGCATGTATTGTTGACAATTTATCATCAAAATGAAGCACAGGTATGAAAGGGGCAAGCTTGAACTAAACTGGACTATAACCACACTAAATTCTTTGAATGCAAATGCAAAATGCATTAATGTAATCAAGTATACTTATAAAGTATTTCTCTGGCATTAGGTGGGTGGCTGAAAATTCAAGTCTATACAAGCGGCATTGAGGACTCTGCATAAGAACCTGCATAGTTGCCTGTCAATTAAATAAATTCATGTTCTAATGGAAAAACACAGTGTCTGGCTGACTAGGTAAGGTTACCCACTCCAGATGAACCCTGCTAAAATATATATTGGCTAAATGTAGAATCATAAGGCATTTTGCAATCCTAGTCTTCACAGTCTGAATGATAGTGCGTAGCTATTACAGGTTGGTTTGCGTATGAGTACCTGAAGTTACTAAACCATCAAACATATTTGAAAGGCCATAATAATTTAGCATGGGATGATTTGTTGAATATGGCAGTGTAACAAGCAGGTCAGTTTATACCTAAAGCAGACAAACTTTCTTTAGTTTTTAGTCTCACACTCTTCAGTAGAGTAAAATTAGCCAAAAATATGTATATATACAGAGAGCTTTCCTTGACAAGATCATCCCTCAGGGACAGCAGTTAGCATACTAGTAGTGTTTATAAGGTCTTTTTATGTCTTTTGGTGTTTAACTCATAGGAGTTACATAAAACCGCAACTGTTGCTTTTAATCACAAAGCAGTCAAGCAATAGGTTCTACCCCTGCCTTTACTGCGATGCTGGACAATTCTAAAAAAACAAAGTTGATAGAACTGTGTAGTACTTAAAAGCCTGAAGACTTAGTAATAGATTTTTCACAAATACACTTGTACAGTGTTTGAGATGTGAGGCTCACACGTACTACACAGCTCTCTGCAATACTGACTATAACACGTGCATGGCAAGCCATCTGTTTTGACAGGGCTGACAGGTTTAGGCCTGATCTGATCTCTGACTGTGGGTTTGGTGGTCAGGAGCCTTTAGGCGTTGGCACTTCATGCCACCTTCTCTCCCAATGCAGGTGCAGCAGGGTCATCATGGCCACTGTGGTTGGCATGGGCCACCATCTGTGGTGAGGAGGCCACTTACCACCGATGTTACGTCGTTATCATAGGGTTGCCATTTTGGAATTAGATGTAAAATATGTTGCCCATCCAGATGGTTGGACTAAGTCACAGAGGAGCCTAAAGCTGGGCAGGGATGATGCCCTTAAGCAATGAATGGAGAGTCTGTTTTCAGACTTTGAAGAAAACAAGCAGAACCCATCAAGAGAAATGGACATGAACAAGAAATGGAGGTAATTCATTGTGGAGCTTAGGATCTTTGGAAGAACCTTTTCAGGCACTCATCTGTCATCATCACCCAAACCAGACTTTAGAGAGAGAGAGAGAGGGAGAGAGGAAAAGTGAGGGAGCAAGTGAGAGAGAGACGGAAAGCAAGATAGAGAGGGAGAGAGACACAGAACTGAGTGCATTTTGAAAGAACAATGGCTCTCTTTATCATCTTCCATACGCATTCATCGCTTAAATCAACTTAACTTACAGACAGGTTTACTCCCTGTGTGTGTGTGTGTGTGTGTGTGTGTGTGTGTGTGTGTGTGTGCGTGCAGGAGCGCGCTTGTGTCTAAGCGTGTGCTCATAACTCCTGAGATATAAATGCATTAAAGATGAATTATAAACAACTGGCAGACTGAAAGTACAGGCTGCCAGGGGCGAGGGTATGGTTTTGCTGACAGACAGCATAATTATGATGCCCTATAAATGCCTCCTGCAGCTCAGGCAAAACAGCGACAGGTGATTTACGCATGGCTAAGCTAAGCCATGGTTGTGTTTGCAGTAGTGTGTGGTGTGTGTGTGTGTGTGTGGTTTGTATATGTGTATTTGTGTAAGCTGTGGTTGTGTTAACTTTATTGTATGTGTGTGTGTGTGTGTGTGTGTGAACTGTGGCTGTATTTACAGTGGGATGTAGTCAGGGTTGGAGGTAATTACAGTCCCCTTTAATAGCCAGCAGTGCTTCAAGCTTGCTTCGCCATGAACTCGTTTTCATCTTGTGTGTCACTCATTGTGTGTGTGTGTGCATGTGTATCTGTGTGTGTGCGCGCGCGTGTGTGTGTGTGTGTGTGTATTTCTCTCTCTATCTCTCCCTCTACGTACTTTAAAGCTGAAACCTGTGCGTGTAGTGTCCTGTCTTGGAGCGAGAAAGAGACAGAGAGAGAGAGAGAGAGAGAGACAGAATGACACCTCAGTCCTCTGTTGAGAAGTATTTTCTTTCTCCTAATAACAGGGATTTGCTCTGAGCCACATCCTTGTCATGCATAAATACATGTATGCTGGTATTAACAGACACACACATACACACATGCACACACACAGTCTTGTGCAATATCACACATTCACTTTCCTCTTTGCAAAATGTGCACCCAAACCTGAGGATACACACACACACACACACACAAATGCTCAAACTGATAAGCACAAATATCTCTCTATTTGGCAAAGACAATGACCTGATTGTGTGTAGGTGCGTGTGTGTGTGTGTGTGTGTGTGTGTGTGTGTGTATGTGTGTGTGTGTGTGTCTGTATCTCTATGTCTGTGACAAAAAGACCACACAGAGCGGATATCTGTGTGTGTGTGTGTGTGTGTGTGTGTGTGTGTGTGTGTGTGTGTGTGTGTGTGCCATGCTGACAGAGCGGATGAGAGACTGGTCTATAAGTCTATAATCATGCACACACACTCACACAGCTTGACAAGTTGTCAGCTCTCACATTCATCCACAAAGAGGAAGGATGAACATGCACACACACACACACACACACACACACACATACACACACACCATTACCCAAGGAAGCACACCTCTCCTCACTCATGGGCACACACACACACACACACACACACGTGCACACACACAGACACACACTGTCGGGAAGGAAAACATAACACTTCATTCACCTGACACACACTTAGTGCAGTAAAAGAGTGAACAAAGGAGCTTTAAAGTCCACGGGTCTTGCTCACAAGCCATGAATAGAGGGATATTAGCATTAGCACTGACAGAAGAGAGACAGACAGACAGAGAGAGAAAGAGAGAGAGAGAGATAGAGAGAGTGAGAGAGATGGATAGAGAGAAAGAGAGAGTGAGAAAACACAAAGCCTCATTGTTTCAGGTCCCATTTGTGTAGGCTAGACTTGAGATTCTGGATGGTTCTATGGAAGCTTTGTTCTTTTAGAGAGGTTTGTGGTGCAGGTGTTTGTTAGGTGTTTGGGCATGTTGAACCTTGTGGCTGACAATTGTGGGTTTGTAGTCATTCACATTCAAAGATTCCTTCCTGTATCCATTCAAGAGAAAAACATGAACATGCACATGAGGTGAGAGTTATAGAAATGAATTGCATAGTTTGTGTGTGTGTGTGTGTGCGTGTACGTGCATGTGTATGTGTGTGTGTGTGTGTGTGCATGCATGAGTGTGTGTGCGTGCGTGTGTGTGTGTGTGTGTGTGTGTGTGTGAGCATGCATGAGTGTGTGCGCACGCGCGTGTGTGTGTGTCTGTGTAGGAGAAAATCATCTGTACTGACAGGTCATTAATGTGAATGGCTACAGTAGAGGATGTGTCATGTAAATATATAGACAGGAAGTGAGATAGCCCACAGGAAATGATGCCATCAATGAATCTGTCAGTCAGCGTAAGATAGGAAGTGTGGTGTGGGCATTTTCATCCGGGCCTTTCACGCTGTTAAGACAGCACAGAGAGGAACAGAGATTAATGATGCAAATAGGATACTGTGAGGAAGAACCTAAAAATGGAAGGAAACACACAGAACATTTCCTGCTGTTCGCTTGGACAGCGAGATAATGCATCACAAAAACTCTTCCTTTCATCTACAGACATTTTCTTTCTCTATATCTCATTCTTACACACTCACACATTCCCTCCCTCTCTGTCACAGACACACTCTGCTTCCCTGTCACACACACGCACAAAAAGACAATGTCATTCTTGTCCTTTTATGTCTAACTCTTTGGCCACTCTCTCTCTCACACACACACACACACACACACACACACACCTCCTATCCTGACTACATCACACTGCATGTCCAACTCATATCCAACTCTTCATCTACTTAAACACACACACACACAGAATCTATCTCTCTTGTCCACTACATTTCGGCCTGGTGTATGTCTGTCATACAGGCAGAGCCCAGCTGGTCCAGCTGGTATTTTTGGGCTTTGCCCTTTTTATTTGTCTCTATT
>JAIFZK010000022.1:6207500-6225000 GCA_027481765.1 Tenualosa thibaudeaui
GATCTAATACTGTAATATGGTTGGCAAGTTCTTTTAGATCTACCCTTGATCACGCTGGAATAATGAAAGGTACCCCACAGTTCAGGTGGATTATATTTGTCTGTTGTGTGCGAACATCACTCTTCTAATGGCAAGCTTGACTTGAGGGTGACTTGACTCTGTGCAGATTCACCTCCTGACACACTGGGCACTGCTGTGCCCTAAGGATGACATGCTAACATTGCACTGGTGTTGAAGTTGAAATGGTTATTAGCAAAGACAAAATGCATGCTCGTTTCCAAACAAATCAAACAAGTCAGAATTCATGTTATGCTAATCCACTGTGGGAAGTAGACATATTAAAAGATTCTTATGCAGGCCTTGCCCTGTCCTCACAGCTGTGTTTGGGTTGACAAGTCTGATGCATGTGGGCATTGTCAGTGATTTAGAGTTTAGGGTGCACTCATTCACAACCCACACAGGTCTGAGAGCCTTTGTGCCAGCCTTGATTGAGCCGAGCAGTGCTGCGTGATGCTGCCGTCTCCCCTGCCAGCTTGTTGAACTGTGGGGAGTTGTGTCTATAATAAGCCACACGGCCAAGGAACTGCCTCTCTGCGGGAACCGTGAGGAGGAGTCCTGCCTCGGGGCTCAGATTGATGCAATATTTTGGGCCTGGTCGCTGGCAAACAGCCATCCAAAGGGTTGGTGTCTCCATGTTGGCACGAACTCTGCCCACTCAATGTGCTCGCTGAAGGGGGAAGGGGGGTGGAGGGGGGGGCTTTTGGTTTGGCTCATGTGACCTGAAACAACACTGCGGGAGGGAGAAGAGGAAGAGGAGCAGACGAAGACAAGAGCGAGAGTCAAGATATGCTCCTGTGGCATAATAAGAGACGTGAGAGGGGAGGGATTGAGGGAAGGAAAAAGAAGGAAAGTAATAGATCTTCTTTCTGAAGAGAGTTTTGATAGGGGGGTAGATGAATCCTCTCAGGACGTGGTGGTATTACTCTGTCTGTCTCCCTTCCCCTCTGTCTGTGACCTCGTCTCGTCTCGCTGGTTTGTGGGAAAAGCCGTCAAGGTCAACGCAAAGAGCTTTGGGCAGACACTCCTAATATTCATTTCAGCACCACTGGCAACGATTTTCCAGTCCTTCATGGTAAAAGAGGAGTCCAGTTTTCCTGTTCTTCTGTAACCTGTCGGGTTTCATTGGTCCTACCTGCTGAGAAAGTCATTCTGAACCGATCAACACTAAAACTCAGCCATAACAAACCTTAAACTGCAGTGAGATAATATGTTTCCATGGAAATAATGAGAACTGATCACCACTGGTGACTTAAATAATAGCCTACCCTGTGTAATTTATTTCTTCGAACCTCCCTAGATTATGTCAGACCTTGACATGGCTGTGAGTGCTCAAAGTATGTCCTCTAATCAGCCTTGGTTTGGCCTCACTGAGTTTTAATTTAATGCCTTGTCTCCACTGAAGTAAAGTTTATTTATTTGTTCCTTGTTTGTGATTTTTGGTTGCCATTTAGCTGTACTTGTCAGAAAGCTTAGTGTGAAATTCTTGAAAAAAAAAACAATTGAACAAACAAACAATTTCTCAACAAAGCCTAGATATACAGTTTGTTAATGCACATAATAAAAGTAGCATTAGCTCCCTTTATAAATTCATTTAACTTGGTAACAACCCAATTGGGTAATTGGGAAAAGATCTGGTGGAAGGCTGCCTAATAGACCACAACACACCAGCCTTAGCAACCATGTGGAGTCGAGCATGCCTGTAATGTTTGTTGTCACCTTGCATCGGACCTAGTTCCCTGTGTGTTTGTTTGAGTGTCTGGAACGCGACGCCTCTTAGTGTCTGTGTTTGCAGATGTTTATCAGCTGGCAGGCACAAGTGATCGCTCTCTTCCCGTGTCACGGCAAACAATGCCAACTGTGTGTGTGTGTGTGTGTGTGTGTGTGTGTGTGTTAGGCAATGGAATCTATTGCAACAGAGAGCTAACAGAGACCTTTTGCTGTCTTTTTCTGTTTTTGTGGAAGGCTGAGGCTACATTCATCTGCCTGAACATGTTGCAGGTCTCGTTTCATTTGTCTTGTTGATCTGTAGGCCTAGTCAGTGATGATGGCCTGCGTGTGAGGCGAAGGGGGCCCACTTCCCTGTTATTCTCCTGCTGATTGTTTTCCTTTATGCTTGTGTTGAATTCCTCTCCATGTTGTTTTGTGGATACTGAAACACATACATAAGGCTGATGGAATATGACCTTTTAAAGCCATCACCATTGATTGATGTTAAACAGCTCCACCGAGGCAAAGGTCATTGGTTGCCAATTCATTCACCAGGTACACACCAGCCAGTCATTCTACACTTCTTCACTGTGTAACAGGGTAGTGATGTGCTGTACCATAGTGACCACAAGTAATGACCCTGGGGGGTAGTGACATTATCAAGACCCAAAGTACCTTTGTAATTGCATCAAATATGACTGAGTCTTCCGTAATGGATTTGTCTTGACTTTAATGTGGAATTGCCTTGCCTTATTCCTCAGAGAACTTCACGGGTACACTTGTTCTACAGTCAGGCACTAATTGTATGTGATTTTTCAATTTAGCCCCACTACAGAGTATGATCGTACTGGCTGTGGCAAGGTCCTCACTCCAGACCTTTTGAGTGTCTTTATATAATTAGAACCACCATGCCTTGATTAGCCCTCAATACTAATTTAATTTGCCACTGACATTTGTTGCTGTTGGTTTAGCCGTTTGGAGAAGTGAGCACTTTGTCTGAGGTATTGTCATCCATGCATGCTGGTGCTAGCAAATGAGAGCAACAGCAAACAAAGACTGGTTATTCAGATGCTTTGTGAAAAAGAGTGAGTCATGTTTGCATGTGTGGTATTCATGTCTGGGTGCGTTGCACTGATTTAATAATCCCCATGAATGTGTTATTGACGTTTGCTTGTTGCCACGAGGGGAGGGGAGAAAAAAAAGGCTGGAAATATTTGACAGTCTTTGTCAGCATTTCCTGAGAAGCATCATTTCTCTCTTGTGCACTCTTTCTTTCACTCACACACACACACACACTCATACTCATAGACATGCACTCACAGATATTCTCTCTTTCTGTCTCGCTCTCACACATACACACAAACTCTCTCCTTCCCCCTCCCTTCTTCCTCTCTCTCCCTTTCCTCACTTTTCAGCTCTCTGCCAGTTGGCCATGAATAGCTTTTTGCTCCAATCAAGCAAAAACGGTACCTCAGACACTTCCAACATCTGGCTGCATTTTAGTAATTGCTCATTTTCAGAGAATTTGCTTTTGAAGGAAACCAAGCCCGCATTAGGCTGTCAACACAGACAGGAAGAGTTTAATAATAGTGCAGGCTGGAGTGTGTTATGGAGGTCATCCCGAATAGTGTCTGTTAATTAGGCAAAGCTATAGCAAAGGGGTTGTGTGTTTGTGTTGTTTCATAGAGCTGTTTCATAACTGTTTAATGTAAAACATAATTTGAATTTTATTCATGTTGTCTTACAAAGTGAGAGCGTAAGCACATTCGCTGTGCTGTAATGGTAAATTACATGGTGTCAGTCAGACTTTCTATGCCATGTGAGAATAAATCTACGAAACATGCCAGATTCATGTCAAATTCTAGATCAATCTAAATTTTTTTTTTCATCGACTGTTGGATAAAGCACACATGCGTACAATAACTCTGGCACTATTTCCAGTTTGGAAAATCCAGACTAAATTCTTGTGACTGATTGAAAACTATGCCCCCCAACCTCTTCAAGATCCTGTCTGCCTCATGTTTGGCTTCGATATCGATATCGATTAAAAAAAAAAAAATCAAGGTGCAAACCTGAATATCAGATGTTTTCCGTTAGGAATCTTTCCTTTTGTGAGAGTCCATCTCTTAAATGGCAGAGACAGGATATACGGGCCCGTGATTCTATGGAAAACATCTGTGATCTGTGTGATGTGTCATTTCTCTTTGATTTGGACCCAAAGCAATAACTGGACAGAGCAGCGCACCGTTATTAGAAAATCACACAGGGTCCTAAACTGTGCTTCAGGTGTGGGGTGCAACAGAGGTATTTTCCATGAATGGATGCAAGACTTGGGGGATTCGAGAGGATTCAAAAAATAAATAAAAAATTTGGTGTTTTGTTGCAGTTCCATGGTATCAAGGTAAAAGTAGGAGGTGAAAAGAGAAAGCTTTGGAGTTAATTTTTATCCATTGTGAATGTTGGGTTTTCATAGGATTAAATAGAGATATTTGTATCTTAAGAAAACACTCAAAATCTATGACATGAACATGAAAAGACCTTGAATTATACATTGGCTTGAAGGTTAAAGAAGAAGGTTTATTTTTTCCTTTAAAAGAACATTTTCCTTTTGGTTTTTAGCCAGTTAAGTGAAGGCAAATGCCCGTTAGTCTTCCCCATCATCACAAGGTCTGATAAATGGGCAGTGGTTTGTTCTCCATTTCTGTGTCCTGATCAGTGGCATATTGACTTCATATTTCGATAAAAATGAAATGAAACTAACAGATAAACTAAATAGATAAGATAGAGGAAAACAAATTCTGACATTTTGCAAAAGGAGTAGGTATGTAATCTGTTGAGCAAATGGTATTACATTTTGTATTACATAAACAAGATACATCAACATGAGAATGCATTTAATACATAGAGCATGGAGGATTAGTTGTCGAGACTCAGGATATACAGTCTAGGACAAATGAGAACATAGTTTGTCTCATTTGTCTCATAGTTCCCTGTAGAACATAGTTCAGAGTTACGTGCAGACATGGTGATGTGCTAAATCTGCCAGCCTGAGATGGATGGGACCTCCTAGACCCACTTCTGCACGAACACGCTCATCCTCAGATAGTGGCCTATTAATAATGATGACTTGGTGATTGACGCGTCGCTGCGGCGCAGCCAAGCTATGCTAATGCTAACCCACAGGAGAGGGAGAGGAGGAGGGAGAGGTGACAAATCCCTGAGCCGTGTCACTCAGCCACTGACATGCTTTTCACTGTCTCTCACACTCACACATATGGACACACACACATACACACACACACACACACACATACACGAGTCACCATCATGACGAATCAGTCAGTACCGAGATTTGCTGTGTTGTGCTGTCAGTGTTGATGACAGGGTTTTCACTAGCTTACTCAATGAATCCGCACTTTTTGTCCTCTACATCATCGACACACATCTGATCTAAGAGCAGCTCCATGGGGAAAAGGCCTTGAAAAATGACATCTAGTCAGTGGAGAGACTTCCTGTCTCATTTGCAGTATTATCATGGGACTTCACACCAGTGTCAGAGAAGTCTTTGACTGACACTCTTGCACTGATGATAGGCTAGAATGATGATAGTAAAAATATTTCCAACTTCTGTGAGCATGTTTGAAGAAAAGTCACATCGATGGGCTAATAATTTCACTTTTAACCATGAGCACAGCCCTCTGTGTAATCTCAATTTAATGAGTCTTCACTTGAACAAACACACGTCTCTCCTTCGAACCCCTGTCACCTCTTTGCAATGATGACATGTCAAACTCTAGCCTGATAATGAGCCCCCAGCCAACAGGTGTTCTGCCCCTCTGGGGAGACACATACACACACGTGCTCAGACACACACACACACACACGTGTCACAAATCTGCCAGTTTGAGACGTGTGTTTGTCTGTTTCTTGTCTCTGTGTGTGTCTTTTCTTTCATTATCTGTCTCTTTCTCTCTGTGTGTGTATGTGTGTGGTTTATAAGAGTGTACTAATGTGCAAGTGTTTGTGTTTGTAGGTTGCTGAGTCATTATGTGAGAGGTAGTTCTTTCTAGTAACTTCCTCTGGTGCTCTGCTCCGTCCGCCAGGCCTGGAGTGGGGGAGAGTTGAGAGGATTCCCGATAGGCTGGTCCACTTTCACCACTCTTTTGGGCTTTGGTAGAGGGATATTTTATATTCCCCTTGGCACAATTGGTCATGAACTCTAAGGCTACACATAAACCACATCAGTAAGGACAATAACCTATGGATTTAGGTACAATTAATCCATCAAAAAATACAGTAAATAAGCCACAGTATGCATAGGCTCAAAAGAATGAGCTGTGAGCTCAGCAGCTAGATGCTTACAATCACATTCAGTTTGCCCTAAATGCATAGATGGACATATTTGCTAACATCTTGGCCTATATATTATCCCTAAACAAGTAAGCATAATAATAGTAGTATCTCTGACTTATTTTGTCTCATACATTAAAAAAGAGAGAGAACAGTGTAGGCTAGGATGGAGTTAGAAGAGGAAAGGCAGGGTGGTCCCACTCTGGCCCTGACATCCGCTAACACAGAACCAGCCCCCGTCCCCTGATCAATTGGATCTGTGCCAAGTCATAGCCAGATGTGAGTTGAAGTTGTCCACTCAAACTGAGCTAGCGTTTAGTGCAGACAGACATACCAAGAAGCAGCTCTCATATAATATAATATCATTGCTGGGCTGTTGCACCTGTGCAAATCCCACATTCAAAATCACAGCTGTCTGATGTCTCTAATCCCCCCCTTTCTAATCCTTCACAATTACTCTCCCAGCCGCTGACAGAGAACGAGAGGGTCCCTCGTCTCTCCACACTCCTCCGCAAGTCTTATGCAAGTGCCACTCGCAGCAGGTGACATTGTCTCCCACTCTCTGGGCACAAGCCACTGCTGCCACCACAATACCTTTTGCCTCAAACAGACATTTCAGAAGCAGTGAACAGAGAATGCCACTTCATGTCATGACTGCTATTTTTACTTTGGGTTTTATTTAGTAAAATAAAATTAAATAAAATAAAAGATTATGAGCTTTTCTGAGTGTTTCTGTGTTTGTCTGAAGCTCTTCTCTTCTCTTCTCTCCACTCCTCTTCTCTCCACTCCTCTCCTCCTCTTTCCTCTCCTCTCCTGTCCTCTCCTCTCCTCTCCTCTCCTGCATCAGTGCCACTCTATTTCTCACACTTTCTCATTCCCTGGCTGCCAGGGTGTGGACTTGTGAGGGGATAGTTTAGCATATAATATCTGATGAAATTGCTGGTACATAAGTGTGAACGCCTCCCACGGTCTTTATCGGGGGCCCAGCCTCACTGAAAACAGTGAAACAGTGTTTGAGAATGTGCCTGCCTCTGCCGCGTTGTGTGTGTGTGTGGAGAAACCCTGTGAACGTCTGTGCTGCGGTATGTGCAAAGGTCGCTGGGTTCACACCGAAATTAATTAATTTTCAGAGATAAACACTCTGATGATGGATCCTCCCTGCAGCTTTAGAAGAGGGGAGGAAAAAGAGAGAGGGGGCAGCTGCCCAGGGCTGGCTTTCTCATGGTGCTAACACGCACTGTTTACCTCTCGCTCACCAAAGGGCTGAAAAAGAGGTGACCTGCGCTGATACCCTTTAATTTAAATTGCTGTTATGCAGTCATACTAAGTGCTGCTAGCTCAGGTAGCACTGAAGTATATCATCATATGCTGTTGCTTTTAAAGGACACAATGCTTTCTTGAATTCATCCTCAATGGAGGGCATCATCATCAGTGGACAAAGTGGGCAGGCCTCAGGGAGATATGAAAGACATCTGTGATGCAATTTTTACACTTCAGCCTTCCAAGCCATCCTCTCCTTAGCGTGTTTTATCTTGAAGACAGTCTATATTTGAGTGCGGTTTTTAGTTTAGATCAGTCGATAGGTTTGAGACGTCCTTCCCTGTTGGCTCTGTTGCTGTGGCAACCTCTGCCCTGTGTTCTGTGCTCTCTGAATGTTAATGCAAAATGTCAAGGTCTGGAGGGTTGCGCTGAGAGCATCTGTTTTGAAAGAGGTGTTGTCTGCTGGACTAATTACAGTGCCAGAATAGACAAGCTTGTCCTCCTTTAACCTATTGTACAGTTTAGACCATACCTTGCAATGCATCCACTGGGTTGAAGAATGTTTGAAATGAATTGATAAAGAGCTGTGTGAGATACGCTAGCATAGATTGCAGTGGACAAAAATGGTGCATGTTGGTAAATGTTTAGTGCTGAATGCTTCAGTGTTATAGCTGCATTGCTATACTGCAAGTTCTGGAAGTTCATAGGTCAGAGCTGTCATATTGCCTGCAATGCTGCAACTGGGATTCATTTTAAGTTTAGAACTAATGCCTACTTTTAAGCAGTTCAAGTTCAGTATGGAAATACTGTATAGCATTGGCACATGCAACACACAACCAAGCCGCAGCAGTAGTAACACAAGTGTAGCTTTAACGTAATGTAGACGTGGCCAATGTCAAACAGCCCTAATGCCTGACATTTGAGGTCATGGATGATGTTCATAGCGATGTTGACAACTTGACGGGGGGCCCCTCCTTGCTTGTGAGGAGTTGCAGATGGACAGGACAGCACAGGTATGAGGTTGAGCAAAGAAACCTGCATGTTCACAGCTTGTCAGGACTTCAAATGGGTTTGTGGATGCAGCTGCACTGGTTATGTGAAGGGTAACTTGGCCTGTAATGAAACCCACTGTGACTAGGAATAGAGGAATAAAAAGCTACAGTGCAGCTATAGTGACTGCCTCCCCGCCAAGGGTATCACTCTGGCAAACAAGAGTATTCATACTTGTTTGGCCTTTTGAGTCAGTTGACTTTATCCAGGCTTTTCTTGCCTTTTCTATCCTTTTTCTTTTCTTCCCTGTCTCTTATTGTGCTGCAAGCCTTCCAAGTGAACGAGCGAGCAAGCTGCTGAACGCTGAACTTCCTGAACCCCTTTCCACTGGACCCCCCCCCCCCCACACACACACACACACACACATACTCCCAGCGCCCCATACCCACCCACCCTCCCTCCCCTTGTTGGGTGCCCTCTCTGTGCAGTGTTATGTAAGATAGAAGTGGAGCTTTGGCCATTCTTTGGGAAGAAAAATAACACAGAAAAGAAACAAGCCCCTCTGCATTATCCAGCGAAAATCCCCCCCATCCCGTCCGCTTCTCTCTCTCTCTCTCTTTCCTTCTTTTTTCTTTCTTTCTGTCTCTAGCTGGAGCCAATGTCTGAGTGCCCCTGACTTTTTAAATCCATGTCCCAGGGAGTGAGGTTACAGGAACTGCGCTGCTTCTCCTGACCTCTCCTCGACGGTCTTGCGTTTAATGAACGGCCAATTTGCCATGTCGTCCTCGCCCTGCTGTTGGCATAATGAGTGGGATCCAAGGAGTTTCCTTTTGTTGCTGCCGCTCGCCTGTTAGGCCATGGCAGGACTCCACTCTCCCACATTTTTTTTTTGTGATTTGTTCAAATCCGACGAGGCTCGTCAGGCCCAAAATCCAACGGATGGCCATTAAATGCCACTTTTATTCCCCTCCTCATGAAATGCATGAATATAGTTGCATTTGTAATTGTGACACAGACTTATGTTTTCCTTTTTCAAGGCCACTGTCTGAAAGAAAACCCAGAGTAGCAGGATCCATCATAACCCAAGCTTTCAAGCATTTAGACCTGTTCTCTGTTCACACTATCAGGTAGACTATCTCTATAAACATGTCCTAAAATTTCCCTTTCTTGTCTCAGTTTCAGCCACTGTCAGGAAGTCTATGTCTATAAACATGTCCTAAATAGTCTGTCTTTGTTCTCTGTTTCAATGCAATTAATTGCTGCTCTTTCTGCTGGATGCCCACCGCTCATAATCGCTCAAATCTTGTAAATGTTCAGTAATTAACTCTCATATACTCCGTGCGTGAGAGATTCTCCAACTGTGCTCATATTGCAGTTAATCTTTCACGTTGAGTTCTGCCCGCAGAGCTTTTCTCAACTTCCCCCCTCGGAGATTCATGGAATTTATCAGACATTTCCACAGTGGCGCACAATGAGTCTGTAATCACATCCAGTTTTTTGCGCAGAAGTGTCTGATAATTATGTCAATTTTCTCAATCCAGCTACTATGTTCTCCCTTCTTCCCTCTTTCACCTTTCTTTCCCTTCTTTTACTGTATGGCTTTTACTGTGGGTTAAATATCTCAATGCTTCTTCTCTTTTTCCTGTCTTACCATGGGGACGTGGAAACAGGGGGAAGAAGGAAGACAAAAAACACACAAGAGGAAGAGAGGGAGAGAGAGAGAGGAACATTTAGCAGTTCTTTTGGGCTACACTACTCAGTGCCATGTGGTGGGCTCCTGGTGTTGGGGGAGATGCGGAGTGGTTGAAGATAAGAACAGAGAACGTCGCCACTGCCAGCTGGCCGGGCCTACCGAGAGGCACGAGTGCCACTGGAGTTGCCATGCTTTCTCTTTCTCTCTCTGGGTCACTCGCTTCTTCTCAGACAAAATGACAATGGCTCCGCATTGGAAGTGCTCGGCAAAGGCTGAAAGCCTCCAGCCCAGCTCCCCAGGTTTCGTGGCATTATTGTGAATGTCACTTTTAGTTATGTCATCGCTCGTTTGGTTTTGGCCTGCTTTGCCGAGGCGACATTCTGCTGAGTCAATAGCAGACGCCGGCAGAGACAAATATCCCTGCCCGATTTATTTGGTGTTCCATTTTCCTGCAAAGATGCTCTTCTCTCTCCCCCTCCCTCTTTGACTCTTGATTATTGCCTCTCTTCCCTTTTCTCTCTGCTTCTCTCTCTTTCTCCCTCTTTCTCCTGTGCCAGTGCTACTAGCGTCACCCCACCTGTATTTAACCTTTGTATATGAAAAGCTGCATGAGTGACTGCATCGGTGAATGTCCTCTGCTCCCTGAGGCGTCGTACTCTAGATGTGCTCGGGCTGCCATGAGAAAAGCACATTAATCTGTACACGAGAGCCAGGAGCGCCACAATCGACCACAGGCCCCTAAATGTGTCAACACAGCCTCAGGCAATGCTCACTTATTCCCATCCAAAGGGGGCCCTGTAGCTTGACGGCTGATCCTCCATGCATAGCTGCTTGGAAGATTAAAGGTAGCATCTCTTCGACCATACGCTGAGGGAAACACTTAGCAGTATTGCTTTGCGTTTTAGACAACAGCTCAACCAGTTAGCAGCGCGCATGCTTGAGTGGCATTCTGTCTATTTGTGTTAATGTGGACTGCAGGCAGTACAGAATGACTGTCTATAAAAGAGACATAAACAAACCCAAAACAATAATTTGAGAAGTTAGCAGAGAAAATTGTCTCGAGCTGCTTAATTTGGCTCAAAGAATTAAGTGTTATATATTAAATTTGCACTCAGCTGACATGGACGTTGCCAGCAGTGTTCATTTGCATCTGAATGTCATTTGTTTTTGTCTAAATGTGAAAGGGAGTGTAATTTGAATTACCCCAGACAACCGGGGAATAAATAGAATTTATCTCACCTTTACTTTTAAGGATTGTAACCATAGCTAGATCAGATAGAAGGAGATGGCATTCCCCAAAGATGCTCGGATATTTTGTGTTACTGCGTTACACTAATACATGTAATATGAATATAGTCCTCTACTGGGTTTTCTGAACAAAGGCACATTAATTATAGAGATAAGAGAATATGTCATATCATGTCATATATCATGTCAAGACATGACATATAGCAAACCAAGTTTGATATCTAGACTTTTTTAGATCTCAATCTCAGGGACCTCAGTCCGTATTAGATGCACCTTATGAGCACTTTAATCAGAGATCATAGAGGCTGAAGGCTTTGAACTATGGCTCTCTGGATGATCAATGTTCTGCTATACTGTATGTTGATGTAATTAATTCTTGCTGTGATCCTTTTTATCACAGAAATAGTCATTAAAGTTTGAATGACTTTGAATTTGAAAAGTTTTGTGTTGGATTCACAGTTCATGGTATTCACAGGGAAACAATGAAAAAGTTAATTGCGTCTTTTTTTATGCATGCATTTTGTGTACACACTAGAGCCCAGGCTGTGGATCAGGACCCGTACTACCCAATCATTGCAGAGAAAAGTTGATTGTTAGGTCTTCATGTGAAAGGTTTTATTGAACATTTGCCATATTTTATTTCTAATTTTCTGGTATTCTCGTAGGAGTCGAAAGTATAACTGACTGCCAGACCTCACTGCATGTATCAGTGCCCCTCAAATCCTGGTGATTTTCAGGTGATTACACTGATGAGTGGAAATGGAGGAAAGTCAGTTCATGTGGTGCATGGAACTATCAGGAGCCATTTTTTAAACAGGATCCTTCATGTATGTTTCTGACATAAGTTTCCATTTCCCTCTCTCACAGTCAGTCATGCAGGGCTAATGTTTCAGCACTTACTCCACTAGCAGGCTCTGTGCATATGATATAGCCTCAAACAGCAAACCAGTGTGAGTTCTACAGTTGAGCACAGACCCTTACTTTTCGCTTTTGGGGTTCCCCCAAACACCCATCATAAATGTCTTTGACATTTACCAGTGTTGACAAATGCCCATATGAATTTATAGCCAGATAAATTGAATAAGGAAATGATGGCTTGGTACTGTGTTTTGTGCGTGCCTTCTCAGGGTTAGACCCAGCATGGTGCATTGGCCATGATGCAAATGAGCGTGCTCATTGCTCTCATTATTTCACCTTGGCAACGGAGGCGAGAGAGTAGCGGAGTGCGGTGGCATTCTGGACACACCTGCCAAGAGCTCGTTTAATTAGAAGAGACGGCTCGCTCCGAGGGGGAGCTCAGCGCTGAGGTTCCCTCGCCTCAAAGGAGGGAAGAAGGAGACAGTTTGACTGTAGATCTGGCCCTGATCTGGTGCCGATGTGGCACTGAGCCAGTTGGAGTCAGTGGAACACCTGGCATCTAAAGTAAATGATTAAACCCATCCATCCATGAGTCTACTAGCCTATATCTCCCACAGTATGTCCACTATACAGTATTTATGTGTAATGTTCTGGTTTGTGTGGTTCCTCAATAAGCAATGCAGAACACATTTTCCCTGTACTGCCTTCACTTGCCAAATGCAATTTCTGATCCTAATTGCATGAATTGAAGTGTTTATATCTGCAAGTTTAGTGCAACAAGTTGTTGATGTTGATTACAGTGTTCCTGTATGACTGTTGAGTTAGACTAATGCTCATGTATATATATCTCTTCTGCCTGAGTGAAAATTTTTTTTATTTAGAGCCAAAGAGCCTTTTTACATTAAAAGAAACTAATCCTGGATTTGATTGAACAAGACAAGGTGAAAAATACATGGCTCTTTTAAAAACATGCACTGACAAAAGCTGTTCTCACTTCAGTTAGTTGAATGAAAATGTGTGTTTGTCAGAATGAATAGATAAATATTATTTGGGAATGAGTCATCACCCTATCTTTGAATCCTTTTAAAGGGATATTGTGTGTGTGTGATTCTGAGTGCAGTTGATAAACATTTGGCTGCATCTTTCGTATGCCATCTTGGGCTGGGTCTAGAGAATGAACTACATCCATTAGGCCCCACTGTTTCCTAAACTCCCCGTCAGTCTTGTGGATTTTTGCTTCTTCATGGTGCCAATTTGATGAAATCAATGTGGCACACTGCAGCCTGCAGTTACACATTGAATTTGAACTTTCTTTGAAAGCGTGTGTGTGTGTGTGTGTGTGTGTGTGTGTGTGTGTGTGTGTGTGTGTTGGCTGGATGGCGGGGATTCATTGCTGTCAGCCACTGTCCAGAAGCTATGAGCTCTCTCTCTGGACAACCAGTGCTGTCACCGCCGACCTTCCGAGTTATTTCACATCTCTGGAGAAATAGGCAAAGCATGGCCTTGCCAACTCCACTGATGCAGGGGCTGTTTTTGTCACAGGAAAATGAAGGTGACGGTGGGTGGGTAAGGTTGCATATGCTTCTGAGAGAGAGAGAGAGAGAGTGTGTGTGCATTTCATTTTGTTGTGTTCCTCCAGTCTCAAAGTCTCCAGAGCTGCTTCATCTAAAAGCAACAGTCTTTGCCAGAGGAGAATAATGGAAGTGGAGAGAGGCCTGGACAACAATAGATTTTCTCTTCCATGTGCGCTGAGGCTTCCTCAACCAGACTCCCTAGAGATGGCAGATGTAAGCTGTAATGACGCCAGATACACTACAGACTACATTCACTCTTTCTTTCTTTTTTTCTTTCTTTTTGTCAGGTTGTCTATTTATTTTTCAAACCTGGTCCAGGACCCCTGCGAATCTCATTTCAGATATTTCTTTTACAGATCAGTGTGGTGCAGGTTCCTTGGGGGCTTGTGTCTGTGCTCTCTGACTGACTTTTGATAGTATCCTCTTCTCTGAGGCTGATAACCCTACCCGGGGTGAGTGTGTGAGTGTGTGTGTGTGTGTGTGTGTGCGGTGGGGCGCTGTCCTCCCATCTCCATCTCCTTGGTGCTTTGCCCGATACGCCATTCCCCTCAGTGATAGGATTATGGCATTCCTGCGGTAGCGTAATGTACAAGTACTCACAGTAGACAATGAGGGAGTTTAGGATATTGTGTGCCGTTAAATAATTGATGCTATAGCTCCCATTTCATGGCTGCCGTCGGCAAACGTGAAAGTGGATTTGTGTGCAGAGAGTCTCACGAAGGTGTTTTGACCTTGCGCATTCCAGAGAGGTGAGCAAATTCGCGCAGTGAGGGGAACTGCTGAGGCCTCTTGTCACCTGCATCGTGGTGACGCGTGCCTGCTGCGATACGGGGGACAGGTGATGTATAGCCGCTATTACTTTGGTGGCATCGGCTCGCCAATCTGCCACCTCGAGTCTGTCTCGGCCCAATCAAAAGTGAGTGAAATTTATGATGCCAGTGCAGCAAGGTCATGAGGAATCCTGCCACTGAGAGGTGTTACACAGATGATGTGCGGAGTCAAGGAGAATGTTGCTCAGTATTGCAGGGAATAAGCTGCTCTCTTTCAAGTGTGTTTTTATGCAACACCACAAAACTGTGGGGTGAAAAATATCTCTTGTAGCAGCAGTCCCACGGGCTGAAGCCAGAACATGTCCATAGGCTGTGGTTTGCTGTGTTGTTTTGCTGTGTTGCTCTGCATTCTGTTTTTGTCCAGAAGGACGCAATGACACCACCGCTGTGATGTCCAGTCCTTTCTGACGGTAATGTCGACCAGATGCTGGCAGACACCAGAGAAGAGAAAGGTCATGGCTCTGCCGACACCTCTCCTCACATGGCTGTATGAGCGAAGGAGGAGAAGCAGGACATGAGAGGAGGTGGGGTATGTCAATAGCAAACAAGAGCTGCCAGAAAAGAAAAAAAGGAGTAGTTCCATCTGTTTTCAGTCTTTTTTTCCAGCCGAGAAAACAGGAAAAGAAAGTTTGTGCTTGTCGCCTCCGAGTCACTCCGTGTTTGGCGGCTCTATAGGGAGAGGGGCTCGGAGTTCAGAGAAACAGGTGGGCTTGGGCCAAGATTCCTCTCCGTGACAGATGGGCCTGCGTTCACACCTTGCTCTAGGTCTGATCTGCAAGCAGAGTTTCTTTGGGAAGAAGAGTTGTACTTTTCCCCTCCCAGCAGTCAGCAGTGAAAACTGACAACGGTGGCATCTGGGATTCTAACCCACAACTTTTTTTTTTTTTTTTTTCAGGCTACTTGCACGCTAGCAAGGTTCCTTAACCACTACACTACCACCACCCCTTATGATGACTCATTCATCTCTATTCATTTTGATGTGTGTGATTTTATTTAACAAGAAAAAATCCTGGATGTTGTCTCATAATCTTGCTGAATGATAATCTATTCCAGTATTATGCAAATGACTCGTAAATCCAATTGGGGTGGGGGGTTGATTGGACTGGAATCCAGATTCCAGCGGTGCCGTCCATTCGTTCAAGGTCGTCATAAACCCTAGCGCCATGCTACTGGGAAATGATGACTGGGAAACCAGCATGTGGGAAGATGATGAAAACTCGGCCAATGCCGCTAGCAAGTCACTTGGCTGCATAAGTCATTTCTTTGGCGTGTCGGGGGTAGCTGTGTGCGCTTTTCTGTGTGGTCCTGCCCCCCACTCCATCATCTAAGTAGGGGAACATGTCTCATGGACTGTATGTGTGCTGGCTCTCATATGAATCACTGCGGAGGAATTAATCACCTCCTCACATGTGGGAAGACAACCTTTTACTAGAAAAGGTTAATGCCATACATGCGGTCTGATTAAAATGCATGGGTCTGTCACCCCATGGCTGGCACGCAAATTGTTCATCTTGCTGTCACCGCAGTGATAGTAATTCACCAGCACTCGTGTATAATTACGCAACCACGCACCATTTGAAATGCACCGTGCACCCATTTGAAACAGAGAGGTTGGACGTGTGGACGTGACCATCACCTACACCTCATATGTAGGTGGGCCTAGGCGATTTTACATTTACATTCATGCATTTAGCAGACGCTAAGTCAACTATCAATTACATTAGGGCCAGTATCCCCCTAGAACAACTTAGGGTTGAGCGCCTTGCTCAATGCCATGATGGTGGCAGCCAGGATTCAAATACATAGTTTCCAGGCCTTTAGCATGCAAGATCTTTAACCACTATGCCACCGCTTCCCACGATTTCATTCATATATGCTCATTTTGTATTCAAGCCAGCCCAATGTGCTTTGTATATACAACCATAAATATATGGATATATTTTTTTTCCTTGATGCTCACACAACAATGGACATGGGCTTAACCATGCACATGATGGTCCCTCTCTCACGCTATTAGCTCCTGCTCATGTGGAAAATGGGATGCACTTGACAAGTCATCCCTTCACACTCCAGTGGTGCAGACACACCTCTGACATGTTCAGAGAGCGTTGCCTCGATTGTGCTGATATTTAGTGCTGGGATCATTGTGGGCAGCTGTTCCTGGAATCACTGTAGGAGGCTTGTTCGTGGTATGCAGTTAAGGTTAAGGTAATATGTAAATTGTGTTGTTGTGAGTTGTTGATTGGGGTGAAGAGGTGTGTTGACAGAACTTTTGATTGTTAATGTGGAGGACGTGTTATAAACTTAACCATTAATTGCAAATTGGTCGTTGGTGAGTGCAGCAGATGTGCTTTGGCTTCACTACCGCCTTTGACATTACTACCCAAAAAGTGCCAGCTCTACATAGAGTGTGAAGGGTGAGTAGCATTGTTACAAGTGCCTTGAGTTAAGGACGACTGAAAGTTACAGTATGTTTTGTTCATCTTAGCACAGGCATGCATAAACTGAGTGGGCCTGCAAAATTTGCCACCGACTTCCACACTTCTTTGTGATGCCATCACCTGAGTCTGTCAGGCAGTCCCAGCTTTCGAATGATTGATGAACCCTGCATGTCCTGCATCAGCTTTTTTCATTTCCAAATGGTTCTTTATATAGCTGGGGATCTGTTTAGATGACTGACTGAGCTAAGCTAAGATATACAGTGTTGCATTGAAGATTTTTTGTTTTTGTTTGACCTGGACTCTGGACCTGGATTTCTTCAAGGCTTAAATCCAACCTCCATGTGAACCCTGGCACAGAGAACGCATCTTAGATCGATATCAGAGTGGGCAAAGGATGTGCCCTGTGTTTGAACAACTGGCATTTTGCTGCCACGTACTTGTCCCCTCCTCCCTCCAGGAGCGGTGGCACTTCTATATCAGATTCCACAC
>JAIFZK010000022.1:6230000-6290000 GCA_027481765.1 Tenualosa thibaudeaui
CTCCTCACTGGATATTCCTCTAATCTCTGGCCCTAAGCCACTGATTAATAACCTCAAGAGGAATCTAGCCAGTCGTTCAGTCGAGGATAGCTTTGTTTGCATACAATACGGATTGTCTGAAATGGTAAAGAATGACCTATGGATTTGCAGTGTAGGGTAATCTTTTCTAAAGTCGCAAGCTTTTGTGCTTTTGTGCATTTGTGGTAAATAAAAGCCTCGGTTTCTTCACTGTCCCTTTCTTTGTGTGTCATGGTGAAACTGCAGCACACTGACACACTAATGAATGGGAGAGCAAACACTGCAGCATGAGCTCTTATGAATTAAGGGGGGGGGGGTCGTGTTTTTGTGTGTAGTGTGTATGTGTAGTATGGGGGGGGGGGGTGTCAGTTGAACAGGAGCCCATCTGTGCCTCTCGTCCGTGCCGACTCTCCTCACGCGGGAGATTGATGCACCGAAGCCCAGATTGCAGCGGGGGCCACCAGCCGACTCGAGCGAGGCGTCACGCCGGGCGGAGGTCTGTCGCTCCTCACCAGCCCCCTCCAAGTAGATGCAGGTAAAAGAGATGCAGAAGACAAGATGAGAGGATGAAAAAAGGAGAAGAAATGAGAGAGAAAGAGCTGGGAAAGAGGGAGGCAAAAATATGGGCATAATGGGTATAGCCAGGGAAAGAGGGAAAAGGGTGGATGCCACTCAAGCGATCCTCTCTTGTCCAACAGCAAAACAAAACAGGATAGAAATGGAAAAGTACAGGAATGCCAGGAAGTGGCGTCGGCCCTAAAGAGCACCAGCAGCAGCATTAGTGTCGCTGTAGGCTGCAGCGGCTGTGGTTCTGCATATTCTCACAGCGTAACGCTATACCTTGACTGGCATGGCGAGAGAGAGAGAGAGAGAGAGACCTTGGCAGCAGACGGGCAGGGCGGACAAGCTGTCCTGGGGCGAGTAGCGAAAGCGGTCATGTCTCTCCTCATCGTGGTGGCGGGCGCAGATTTGGCTGCTCGCACACTCCCAGGCCAAACCAGTACAGGCATTTGCACACCTCCCTCTCCACCAATGGCGACCACGCTTGAAAAAAAACAGAGAAAATATCTTAATTGAGGAGCCATTTGAGGTTTTCCACTGCACATAAACTCTTTTTTTTTCACCCCATTTAGCTGCACGTATCGGATTACAACCCTGTACGGCTTCTAGCGTCTTCTTCAGGCTTGTAATGCCATATAATCTTGACAGCCTAAGTGTAGGGTGTCACTTAATTTGACAAAATGGAGAGAACTGCGCCGATGGATAAACAAACAAAAGCTCTGCGTGAAAAGTATTCCTAGACATGCTAAGCCATCCCTGGAACAGTTTCTCATTTCTCAGGGTTTTCTTTGTGTTGCTCGTCTCCAAGCCTCTCTCCTCACTTGTTCTTTCATGCTCACTTAGCATAAACACGGCAAAAAGCCCTTGTGATATTTGCCCGTTTTGAAGGGTGCTTCAAAGCCACCCTTTGCCCCTCTTGCCCTACACTGCGGCGTACTGTTCTTTGCCTCGAGTGGTGGCTGTGTCGTTAAAACGCCCTTAATGACGCCAGACCAAAAGCACTGCCGGCCGACACACTGGTACTTTCGCTCTCTCGTTGTGTGCTTACTCTCTCTCTCTTTTTCATTCTTTCTCTCTGTCTCTTTCATTCTCTCTCTTGCTCTCTGTATCTCTCTTGTTTTCTGTCGAGCTTGTGATTAAACCTGCAGAGGAAAATCTATAGTTGCAAGCCACAGCACCGTTGTTTTGGCTGAGAGAAGGAGTCATTATTTCCATTGTAAGCCAATGGTGATTAATTGAATTGTGTGTGTGTGTGTGTATTCACCGCTGACTGCAAGGAGTTGTACTGGAACAGAGATGAGTGCAAATGGACCAGAGGCCTGTGATGAGGTGACCTTTGGCTTCCTCGTGTGATAAAATCACTGATGAGAATGAACAAGGGCCCCTGATCCATAATTGTGTGTACGTGAGTGTGTGTGTAGGTGTGTGTCCATTAGAGGTCAGGCCCAATTGGACCTTTCCTCCGACTCCCTCCCCCTTGCTTGTCGGCCAATTAAAACCTCTGTCTCCGACATTAGTCATCTGCAGACATTTCAATTAATTCGCCCACCCTCAAGCTTCAATTTACAGCCCCTCTGATCCACCATCCACACGCAGAGCCATCTTGGCTCCAGACCATACCATCTTTCAACACCCGTAGACATTTATACATGCACAAAACGGCAGTGGGAGATCTCACCGCCGAGGGCCTCACTGTGGTTGGCACACATACACACATACCAACTCCTCCAGGCAAGGGCAACACAGTGGGGCACAACACTGAGGCAAATGCACTGGTGGATTCCAGGTTGTTTTTTGCATGGGCAACACTGGGTCACGGTAGCATTTTAAGGTAGTGTTAATGACCCCCAAAAAAAAAACAAAAAAAAAAAAACAACACAGTCTGCCTGCCTGCCTGCTTCTTTGCCTGTCTCCCTGGGAATTTACCCTGGTGTGAAATTCATACAGCTCAAAGCCAAAGACGTGCTGAGTTACAGCAGAGCTCAGTGCCTCCAATCACCGCCCCCCCCACCCACCTCACCTCACTTCCAACCAACACACACACACACACACACACACACACACACCTCTCCACTCATGGGGCGCTGAAGCCGACACAGGTGAGAAACAGGGCATAAAAGAAGCCCGAAATGAGATTTGAAAGAGCATGCAGGCTTTTGGGAAATGCACACACTCTTCTGGTGGCTCTGACAGCAGTCTGGTGGATTCCAGTTTGTTTTTTTTCATATTCCCCCATCTATGTTGTTTTGACTATTTTGGGCTGACAGTGTGCTGATGTGCAGTGTTCTGGTTGATCCTGTTTGGCTGGTTTGATGGATGGCACCTCTTGGTGGCACCTCTGGGTTCTCATTAGAGATACTGGTGTGCCACCTTGCCCCCTTCCTCTCCCCTCGTGTTGCTCTGCCAGGTAAATGGACACTGAGCTGTTAACTGGCCTTTCCTCTCTATTGTATATTCCCGCTGTCTCTCATATCTCTGTCCAGCACACCACCTACCGTATGCAATCTTTCACACATGCATGCACACACACACACACACAAACACACATGTAGTGCAGACATTCAAATGGCATTTTCGCATGCATGCAAACATGCAAGCACACACACACACACACACACACATACACACACACACACACACACACACACACATTCCCCCCTCATTTGCAGGCAGACTTGACAGAAAGTGCAGTCATTGTAGCTGTGCTCAGAGTCCGTCAGCTCTCTGCTTGGGCCTGTGAGCTCGGCAGGGGGAGGGCAAAGATTGATTGGGTCCTCCCAATGAAAATGGGTCAGTCGATTGGAGGAGTATATAACTGCAGAACTTGGAGGGTGCCACAGGCTGGATGTGATTCATCGTTAATATTCAACTCAGAGACCCATCTCTCATCTCGCACACACACACACACACACACACACAGAGTGCCTATATTTTTTAAACACTCATGCCATGGTATGTCTGCATCGTATATTTTTCCCCTTCTCTGAAGTTATTTTCACAAGAGTTTGTGGTTGCTATCTCTAGACATTTGCTCATAGGAGGATTCTGTTGCTGTTCTATTCCAGTTGGGGAGGACCCCTCTCTGCCTGCCTCTCTCTTTCCCCCCATGTCCAATTCACTTACCCTTCAGAGACTGAACAGTGCCATCTATTGTTGCGACGTGTCACTGCAAGCAAGTGTGGTCATGCAAGGTAATCCTGTCTGAAGAAGCCTCATGTTGACGCTATGGCAACAGTTGGAGAGCACCTCAGAAAAACCCTGCCCGCCATCTTCCCCCTTTCCCTCTCCCACTCCACTCTAAAAAAAGAAACGAAAAGAGCTTCATGTTGTTTCAAAAAGGGCTTGCTGGCTTTTGAAGCCCCTCAACTCTAATGAAGCTGCATCAGGCCGGGTAGCAGCGGTTTGTTTAACAAGTGCAGTCAAGCTCTCCGGCCCGCCGGGCCAAAGCGTCTGGGCCGATTGTTTGAGGGTCAATTAGGCGTGCCATGAAAGAGCGCCGGCACATGTTTGGTGGAACGCTGGCATGCAGAAAGTGACGTGATCTGCCGTTACGGCAATTAGGGAGCATGGCAACCACGGTTCATATATGTGTATACAGTGAGTGTGCGCAGTACGGCATGTGTATGAAGTGCGAAAGTTGTTGACTTTCACTGGAAAGGAACAGATTGCGTGCTGGATGGTGGTGCTACTTAATGACTTTTTCTTTCTCTTATGTGCCCTTTTCTTTCTTGTTTCTGTGTGTGTGTGTGTGTGTGTGTGTGTGTGTACAGGCCAAGTGTTAATTATCTTCTTGACATATTCCAGGAAATCCAGTCTAAAATGTTCTCTGTATGGTCTCTGTTTACTAAGTGTCCTATTTGAACGAATCCCTGCTCTTCAATCACCTCCCGCTATTAAGCTCACAGGAGATGAATGTGTGCAGCTCTCTCAACGCTTTGAAATTAACAGCCTGTAAGTCAATGTACATTCAATTCAAACCTGGGTTAGACTTAATGGTTTTGCCCATCCCGGGGCAGTTTCTTTAACCTTCGGCCTTTAAATATGAAAGTTTGCGTGCAGAATTTCTCTGTAAAACGCTTTATAATAGTTTAACGCACGTTACGAAAATAGATTTCGTCTGTTTTCCCCCTTTCTCCACTTTTTCCACTGCAACCTTCTATAACAAGCCAGTTCAAACTCCTGACTTCGTTTAACAAGAAATAGCTGTTCTAAATTTCAGCATTGCCTGTTGACAGTTTCAGATGGATGATGGTTCTCTCTTCGAGTTGGACTTTTGGTAGACGCGTGGTTTGGTGCACGGCCTGTTCTCGCAGCGCTTTGTTGTGGCCCGGGGCAGAGGACCAGGGCGTGTCTGTGGTGGCAAGACGATCCGGCCGACACCTCGTCGGGTCTCCACTATCCTCTGTCATTTCTCGGGCCTTGCTCGTGTTGATCCTGGACTTCTTTCGCCACGTACACACATACACACACACACACACACGTATGCGCACACGCACTCACAGACATACGCAAACGCAACCGCTTAGCGCTGCTGATTTGCAGGGCGCCTGTGGCTTCGGAGGCCGAGCAATGTGTGAAATGATTTGCAGTCCTGACAACCACATAGGGAAGGAAAGAGAGAATAAGAGATGAGAGAGAGAGAGAGAGAGAGAGAGAGAGAGAATTAATAAAAGCAAGAGAAGTATGGGGAGTGAAGGAGCGATAGAAAGAGGGGGGAAAGAATGAGTGGGAGGAAGAGGTGTGGTTCTGTGTTCCCAGGGCCCAGGCTCTTACAGTAGTTAATCTGAGGCCCGCTTGGCTGATTATCTAACCCTAACCTCCCTCCACCGTGCTGGCTCCTACTTTTCCTCCCCCTTTCACCCTCCCTTTCTTCTCTTGTCTTTTCTCCTGTCCCTCTTCTCTCACTTTTTCACGTCTTCTCTTCTCTCTTCTCACGGCCCTCTGCTCTCATCTTTTCTCCTTCGTCGCTCCACCGTGTCTAGTGCTTTCTCTCATTTCTTCCATCCCTCCCTCTCTCTTGCTCTCTCGCTCTCGTTCTGACTTCTTCTGTGGTGTTTCTCGGCCTTGGCTGTGGTCAGTGTCAGACAGGGGTCACCTTGCTTTACCGCTCTGGAACACATCCTCGTCCCACCTTAGAGGCCACCTCTGCTTCCAGGGGAAACCTGAGACTTTGGCCCTCACACACACACACACACACACACACACACACACACACACACACACACACCTTCTTACCCCTTTCCTTCTCTCCCAAGACTTTCAGTTTCTCTCTCAGTTTCTTTTCCTCTCCCCGGGTTCCCCTGTTTGTGTTTGAAATGAACTCTCTCTCTCTCTGTCCCTCTCTCTTTCTCTCTCTTTTTCTGTCCCTCTCTCTGATTTGTGATTCAGCCTCTCCATCTCTCCATCGCTCTCACATTTTTCTCAAATTTCACTTCACATTTTCCACTCCAGTGTTTTTTTCTCGCCTTGACCTCTTTGTGAGCTTTATTTTGCCTTACGCAGTGCTGTGTAGGTCTGGGAGAGTTAGACAGTGAGTTAGAGAGAAAGAGACACAGAGAGAGAGAGAGAAAGGAAGAGAGAACATTAGGAAAAGAGTTTGACGAGTCTGTCTGATTACACACAAACACTTTTAATTGCAGTTCACAATGCCATCAGCTTGATTGGCTGTGCATGATTCATGTTTGTGTTTTGCTGTGCTCTGCACCAGTGCTAGATGGAGTGAGCGGCACTTCGACCACCCTTGGCGTCATTAGGCATTTAATTGCAGCCCTGACACATTTGCACTTTCCCTTCATCCAGCTCTCTGTGCTGTTTTGACTCGAACGCTCTCTGCTTCTCTGTGATCTCACTCGGTGACTCAGTGCTCGGCAGACGGGGCTGTTTTGACAGCGGCGCATCAGCCGTGGAGAAGAGCCACTGCATTATGTCTCTCCTCTTATGTCTTTTCTTATCTTTTCTTTTCTCTCCTCTTCTCTTGTCTTTTCTTCTCAGTCTGTTTTCTCTCTGTCTGTCTGTCTGCCCGCTTGCTTTGAGTCTGTCTCTCATTCTGTCGCAGGAGCTTCCTCTGTCTCTTCTCATCACCTCTCACTGTCTCTCACTCACACATTCTTTGTTAGTTTCTTTTATTCCCTCGCTCTCTATTCTGCTCTTCGTTTTATTTCTGTTTTTAATTCTTGACTCATTCCTTTGCTCACTCTTTCCCTTCCAGTCTCTCCCCTTTTCTTCCCACTCCCCCCCTCTCTTTCTCTCTCTCTCTTTCACTCTCTCTCAGTCTTGCTCTGCCTCTCTGTTGATGGTTAAGCCCAGGTCATTGGCAGGTCTGGAAAAAGCAGGCACTCTGTGGCCCTGACCGACTGCAGGAGCATGAGGCGAGCGAGACGCTGGGCTGAGTCACAGGCTCAGAAGCCCGTCTCTCTCTCTCTCTCTCTCTCTCTCCGACAGCTACCGTAGATCCCAGTGGGAGCGGAGACCTGTCTGAAAAAGAAAATCCACCACCGCCACTCCACCTCAACTCCACTTCTCTGGTGTGGGAAGCACCTCCACGGTTTCTTATTATTGTTATCACCAACAGAGCTGACTTCTCCAGGAGGAGAGAGAGAGAGAGAGAGAGAGAGAGAGAGAGAGAGAGAAAGAGAGCCCATTCATTACTTTTTTTCTTCTTCTTCTTCATGTCTTTTTCCCCTTTTCTCTTTGATGCTTCTGAGCCTCTGGTAACCAGTCTGGCTGTCATCCTGCGCTTTCCTATACTCTCTCTCAAAGACACACACATACACACACTCATCCTTTTCAGAGGGTTGGTTGGGGATGGGCCCTCTATGGGCGACACTGTTCTGTCTCTACCTGTGCCATGTGGTTCAGAAGGAACACATGTCAACCTGCGGGGGCCTTTCCTGTTGCCACACGACTGTCATTGGAAGGTGAACACCCTCTCTTCCTCAACCTCCTCCTCCTTCTCTCTCTTTTTTTCACTCCTCGCTGCCTTTCAAATACTGACAAGGCCTGGTCTTTGTCAGCGAGCTCCCCCTCACACCTATGCCATCCGTGATCTCACTTCATATGCATGCAAACATCCAGGCTTTTATGAATGAGCTGCTTTGTGTATGTGTGTGTGTGTGTGTGTGTGCTTTGTGTGTGTGCGTGTGTTTTGGAAAAAAAAATGGGATTGCCCCCCAACCCACCTCAATTTTTTGGCTCGCTCAGACTTGAGGGAAGAGCTTGGGGCATAAAGGCATCAACTGCACTGCTGTTGTTTCCTTAACAAGAGAAAAAAAAAGAAAGGGAAGGGTGTTTGGCCTCTCACGTTTCCAGATCACCTTGCCTCTGAAGAAGCCGTTTGTTTGTGTATTCGTTTGCTCGTTCATTCACTTGCTGTTTGTATGCTCATTTGCTCATACTCCCTTGGCACCAGTTTATAAGGGAGCTCTGCTGTCTACTAGCCCTCAATCACGCATTGTGAATCTCTCCTAACTCCAGAGAGTGGAGAGCTTGAAACCATCAATCTCCGGACGTCCTGTGACAGGGGGGTCGTAATACTGCCTTTCCCTATCCTCAAGGTGGAGGTTAATTATTACCTTTTAGAGCAGAGCTGGGCTCAGTTTATCACTGTCATAACAAACGTACCGCCTATTAGCCGTATTGTAGGATAGCATTAGCCCGTAGCGTTGGCTATGCTGTCATAGGTCAGTGTATGAAAACATCCATTCAAATGACTAATACAACAGCAGCATTACGAGTTGTCCAATTCATTCAGGCTCATCCTTGACATAGGCCCGTCAGATGCTATGACTTGTTTTTCTTGAGGGTGTGTGTGTGTGTGTGTGTGTGTTTGTGTGTGTATGTGTGTGCGTGTGTATGTGAGTGTGAGAGAGGACTGTTCTCACTGGTGTCTGATTCTTATCAGCCTTGGTTTACATTGGATGTTAAACCTGGGCCTGATTTAAAATGACAAGATAACAGGAGCATCAATAAAGTGCAGGTCGGTGGAATTTGCGAGCCGAGGCAGGATTTAGCTGAGGCTGTCGGGAAAAGGAGGTGGGGGTTAGGGGAGGGTGGTGGGGTTGATCCAGAGGCCGCTCCAAGAGGCCTATTTGTTTTGAGAAAATCAAATTAGTCATCCGTTAACTTCGTGGAAAATGTTAATTGGAATGGAATTAATAAGGAAGGGAGGGCACAGGTAGTGCATCGGAGAGCTGAAACGTTTTTTTTTTTCTTCACAGACGTAGATTTTTAATTAAACACATGCATGATGCATTCCATTGTTTACCCTGTGGATTGAAGCTGCCTAGCCATTCTTTATGCATGTCTGTGGCCTACTATCAGATATCCATGCTTAAAGAGCTTACACAGCTGGAGGGTCAGTGATCCTTACAAATGCTGTGTTTTTATCAGCTTATGGAGATTTGGGACTTATGGAGCTCTATCTGATGTTTTTGACAAATGAGTTAGGGTGTTATTACTGGTATTACCATTGCTATCATGCCGTTTATTGTGATTTAGAGTGGATGAGAAAAGCAGGCTTTTGCAGTGATATGTAACGTTATGTAAACTAGGGTATGTGTTGATAGTGAAAATCTTTATATCTTTATATCAATACAATCAGTTCCTCATAGTCGAATGTCATTGAGGTGTAAGTGTTTCTTAGTGGGCCAGTGTTGTGATGATGTGAGAGTGGGGAGATGTCCTGGCTGTTGTCAACATTAGCTGAAGGAGAGGTGGATGCTCCTGTTTCTCTCATCCTCATTGCTGTTGGCTGCTTTGGCTAATTGTCTTCATAGAGTGGAGTCCCATAGGGCCTGCCACAGGCATCTGGAGCCATCACCAGTCCACCAGCACTCCTCAGGGTGTAGAGTAATGGTTGTGAGAATCTGCTGCGTGTGTGTGTGTGTGGAGGAGGAAGGGACAGAGAGAGAAATAACTTGCTCAAGAAAGTAAGTGGGTGATATAAAGAAAGAAAGCAAGAAAGAAAAGAAAGACTGATGTACAACAAGGCTGATAAAAAGAATAAAGGAGTGTATGTATGCACAGAAGTGAAGTAAAGTAGGCAGTAAATAACATTTTAAAATGAGACACATATATACAAGGCAGGACATGGGCTATAGCAAGCTTACATGCTCACATTTTTAGAGAAAATTAAGAATTATTTGACCATAAGATATGAATACTTGGGTACTATTTTCTACCTCTCTGTTGTATGAGGACAACACAATTTCAAGAGAGGTGTATACATGAATAGATGCGTCTATGTATGCATGCATCCACCATATAGACCAGATCAGTGTCGCTGTATGGGTAGTTTTTCCCCCTCTCATTTACCACTCCAGTGAGAGAGCCCCTCACCTATATGTTTGTGTGTGTGTAAGTGTAAGTGTGCGCGTGCGTGTGCTTGTGTATGTGTGTGTTCAGCTAATTTGCCTTGCTCAGCCAATTACTGCTTTAATTACCCTAATTAAGACTCCTTCCCCCTCCCTCCTAGTCCTTACGACTGGAAGGCTTCCAGTGGAAGAGGCCTCAAGGGCTGCAGAGGAGGTTTTTATATGGTGCTGTTAAAGACATACAGTTCTGTACACCCACCTATTCACACACACAGAGACATATGTCCCATTGGCAGGGTGAACTAAAATATCCACACCAGATAGATCTTGCGATGAATTAATTCTGCTCATGAACTGTTGTATGCCAGAGGGGAACTAATAACAGGAGCTTGTGTCTTGGAAAAAGCCCTCACACCTCATCATTATTGCACACAGAATTGATTACTAGCATTCCTGGTCCAATAGAGTGTTACAGTCTAATAAACTAGGGTAGCCTTTACTTGTAGTATGTACTAGATGCACACACACACACACACACACACACACACACACACACACACACACACACACACATTCTTAATGCTGTTTTAAAAAGAATTCTGCATTTTGGCTAGTGTCTTTATCAGTAGACTCCTTGGGTGCTCTACATATAATGCCTATAGAGTGTTGGTTCTCAAACTGGGGTCCAGGGACCCCCAAGTGTCTGCAGCAGGTTGCCAGGGGGTCTTTGATTTTTTTTTTTTCAATAGTATAACTGTACATTTTGCTATAGTGTATATAGAAGATATATGTATGTATATATATATATATATATATATATATATATATATATATATATACACACACACACACATATTACACACATATACACAAGGAGGAAAATACTAGAGATCAGTATAGAGCACAATTGCAAGCAAAATGAATATTAGTTATTATTGGAAACAAACAGTAGGGCTAGATTCGACAAAAAATTCAATCCTTTTAAAAATGCTCCTGCACTATCAAGTTTTGCCAAATGCAATAACATGCCTATTTAAAACTGTTATGGTATTAGCAAAATGTGTTTTTAGAATAAGGGTTTCAAAGCATCTGAAAGAGCAAATGCTGTAATCTCATATGGTTGAATTTTTGTTGCCATTATGAGGGGTCCTTGAAAAAATTTCTGCTCCATGTGGGGTGCCCGGTCCAATAAAGTTTGAGAACCCCTCATATAGTGTTTTGAAACATTTCATGTTTTTACTATTGCAGTGATGTTGCATTTATATCTCAACAAACATGTTTGCAAGAGTTTTGAAGAAGTTGTGAGGCAGGATTTGAGCGCGGTGGTTGTGCAGAGACGTTCCTTCAATGTAACTCTCCACTCCTGGGAAAGCTAGAGGTCGTCCTCTCTGTAACCAACCCCCGGGACCGGCACATTGTAATTTTACCGTCTAGCGGCAGGCACAAAGTTGCCGTTCAATTTTGCTTTGTTTCTTTAGAAAAGGAAAACAGCGCTCTGAGTGTGTGTGTGTGTGTGTGTGTGTGTGTGTGTGTGTGTGTGTGTGGGTAGCGACGTAGCGACACTGCATGGTTGTAGCCATCTATAGCCTCGGCCTGATGAGGACTTCAGGGTCAGGCTCAGCCCTCTTGGCTGCCCTCTCACTGGTCGCACTTAGCGCACCTCGTTTCGGATGTCGTGGAAAAGTGGACTGCGGTGTGGTATCTGTAGATTTATTTCAAGATGAATGTCCTGTGTGATCCCCGGGTGCGGTTTTGGCTCTGGCTGACACGTCTTCATTTGGCCAGAGCACTTCAGAGGGTTGGGTTCAGCCTTTTTTTTTCTCTTCTTTTTCTCTCTTTGTTGAAAGGCCTGAGTGCGCAAACTAAGCTGATTTACGGTTGTGTGTCTGTAAAACACACACACACACACACACACACACACACACACACACACACACACACACACACACAGAAACACACTTTCTGATGCAAAATCTGTCACACTTGTACAAACATGAACAGGTTTACCCTCATATAAACTTTCTCTCCCAAACGCTATAATTCAAACTTTTCCTGGTACAAACAAACACCCACTCAGATGTGCATACATACACACACACATGCTGATGTGTACATGACACACACACACATACACACACACACACACACACACGACAGATGATGATATGATATTTAAATACTCTACTCAAGGTTTTAGTGTGTTGTGGGAGAGTGATAACACACTGCCTGGCCCTCACACAGAAACCACCGTCTAGAATGGGGCATCCATCGTCACCACTGTCTGAAGGTGGAGCATCCTCCCAAGATGATGTCAGAGACGGGGCTCCATGCAAGCAGTGTTGTGGCGTTGGCCCCTCCATTCCAGAGGTTTTCCTAAAACTCTCATTAAAAATGAGCTGTTGCTGAGACACTCGCCTCGAGCTCTTACATAATAACAACCCTTCTCTGTAAACATGTGAGGGGATAGAGACCGCGCAGATGTATGCATGTATGTGTGAGTGTGAGTGTGTGTGTGTGTTTGAGTGTGTATGTGCCTATGTGTTTTACAAGTGTGTGCATGTACACTTGTATGTGTGTGCGTGTGTGTGTGAAGTATTTCTATGTGTGTGGGTGTATGCACAGCTTTATGTGTGTATGTGTTTACATGTGATTGTCACTCTTGAGTCAGTGTGATCACATGACTCATTCAAGAGTCACTACTGAGGTGCAGAGAATGTGGGACACATGGTGTGTTTATTAGTGTAGGCCCCCAAAGGCCTACTTTAATACTAGGTCTCATTCTCTCTCTCTCTCTCTCTCTCTCTCACTCTCTCTCTCGGCCGCAGGTCTCTGCTGGCTCTGCCTCTGGCCTCAGGCAGCATGAATGAAAACAAACATCCTGTCCTCTCTCTCTTTCTCTCTCTCTCTCTTTATCTCTCTGCTCTCTCTCTCTGTCTCTCTCCCAAGAGAGGTCAGCCGTGGAGAGGATACACAGACATGCTTAATAGATTTAGTGCGCTTGTTTATTGACAGGCCAAGACATGCACAAAACATCCGTGTACACACACACGCCCGGGTGCGCACACACGCACACACACACACACACACACATAGGTGTGCAGAGATCAACAGCATCTGCTCAGCTACAAAGATCTATTTTGTCTGTTTTTTTTCAGTGTAGACCTGACTAGACTATAGATGGAGTTACTGAGGTCAAGTGAACTTCTTGCTTCTTGCCTACCCCACTTGTGTTAATGGAAAATAGCATGCACATAGTTGTTTGTTGCATTGCACACAAAGTCTTGTTTTCCTCAACAGTCTGCTTGATTGTGATTGTAGAGGGAAAATAAAGTCATGACCCCATTACTAGAACAAGGATGTGTGTGTGTGGGTGTGTGGGATGGGTTTGACATGAAGCAAACATTCTAGTTTAGTTCCTCGAAAGCTCTGCTTTTAGCAAAAGACTCATCATCATCATCATCATCATTTGAAATCATTATGGCTTCCGGCCTGGACCCAGAGACCCGTGTTTTTCATGCATGCTTCGCTCACAGTGGTCATCGACCACTAACTCCAATTAGCCCCCTTTTTTATAAAGGGCATCCACATCCGTGGCTCAACCCTCACGCTTCTGCTGCAGTCTTAGCGATCCCTCATGGCTTTTGTCTTGGCGTTGGATGCCACACACATTAAAGGATAATTCTCAACATGCAACGCGACATTCCGGCAAATTATATTCCCTCTTTTTTTCCCCTCCAATCCCTCTTTGCCATTTTCTTGTGCGCTGAGCTCTTAAATAGCTCTAATTCTTTAAAATGTGCAATTACGCCAAAAGTTTCACTGGCAACGCCGGGTTAAGTAATTGATGTAATGATAAGGTAGCACAGGACGTTTAGCCTGTCAGCACTGCCACATGATTGCCGTAATTGGCCCGGAAGAATCAGCACTGGGCAACCCCTTCGCCATTGCCAACCCTTTTTTCCTTGCGGTTGATGATCGCGTGTAGAATGCAGATGTTCTGTAAACAATAAACAGGAGTCATTACGTGCATAGCTGGCTCCTCTCTCTCTCTCTCTGTGTGGTTTCTTCTTTCTCTCTCTCTTTTTCTTCTTTAAAGTTTGCTTGTTTATGTCTTTGCAACTTTGTCAGTGAACTAAAGGTCGTGTGCAAATGCCGATCGATGCTCACCTTCTAAATAATGTCATATTATTGAAAAACATTTGGCGAGACCTTGGAAAAAAAAAGCTTGATTAGATGAGGAAAGAGACGTTCATTTGAAATCTATTTTCTGTAGCTTTTGAGGCCATTAATTAAGCTCAGTCAAAAAATCCTTAACTTGCACTTGATACATTTTCGCTTTTCTTTCTTGTCCAGTTTCTTCCTGTCTTTGTTTTACTCCAGTTCTAATAATACACACACTATTGCCAAGCAGCTGTAGGCTCTATATATAACCTGCAAGGTATGGGTGGCCAGCGGCATCCATATGGAAGCCTGTCGTTTTGTGGTTTTGGAGGTCATTGACCCTTGTCTGACACCGTGGCGAATGTTTATGTCGCAGCGTGAGCTTACCTCATATTGTGCACCTCACAAGGTCTTCTGCTCTCCTACGGTTCTCCATTCAGGAACCCTAACAGAGAGACAGAGCCAGGGTTCCTGCCCCTCCACACTGCTCTGTTAAACTTAGCCCTGCTGATTATGTGGATTAGCACAGATGCTGTCGCTTTGTTTTCCTGTTCACCGTGAGTTATTCTAGTCTGTGCACTCAGTCATTTTACACACATACACACACACACACACACACACAGGAGGCCAGTGTGTAAAAGGCTTCTGGTTAGGGACGTAGGAGCCTGACCGCACAGATGAAAGTCTTTCGTGTAAACCGTGCCACTCCGGTCTGAATAGGGTAAACTCTGGGTTCCTGCAGGTGTCCCAGACTGTGACTGTAACCAAAGCTGTAAACACTGCCCTTGCTATAAGGTTTTTTTTTCTTTCTTTTTTTCTTTGCCTTGTTTTGATCCCCGGCAAAAGCAGATGGTCTGTTTACAGTGGCTGTTGAATCATCTTCCTCTTACACACGCACATTGTACAGACTGCACACACATGCTCGTGTGAACACAGTTCACAGACTCACTCTTCTTCTCTCTTTCTCACACACACACACACACACACACACACACACACACACACACAAAGAATTCCCTCCACTCCCTCTCTTCATGCCCTCTTGCCACCTATTAGACAGAAGGTTGTAAAAGCTAAACTAGCGGAGGTTGAGGTGTTGACTCACAGGAGGGTTTTGGCACTACTTGCAGCATTTTTGTTAAAAAAATGTGAAAATAAACAGCACGCATAAGGCTGTAGCTCACCTCTGGAAGCGTATGAGTCCCCTGCCGATGATGAATGGAAGGGTGGACACTCTACGAGTGCTTTTACCCATGGAGTGTATGTTATTGCTGGGACATGGGGATTCTTGTGGTCCAGAGAGGGGGAGGGGGACATCGTCCCCGTTGGACCCAGGCCGGTGGTCCCTTTGAGGTGCCCTTTCTCCGCCTGTGGTGGTCCCCATAAATAATAAGATCTGAAAGCCCTATAAATGTAGTATGCCACAATGTTAATCTGTTTTCTTTTCCTCTCCCTTTTTTTTGCCTTCGCCGCACGTCCTTCAGACAGAGTAGCCTAATATTTGTTTTGGGCTGTGAATGGGTTGGGCATTCGGATATTAAATTATTCAGAGGTGGACGTGCTGGAAACACTGGGCTGTCTTGTGTGTGAGAGACAAAATGGGGATTGTCAGGCATGTATTCACACATTACTTAATGTAACACCAGTACATGCTGTGGTTTGAAATGGAACCAAGTTCCCCCCTGTCCTCTGTAAATCTTTTGTGTGGACACTTGTTTTTTTGCCGGGCCTTCATGCAGAACAGTGTTTCTTTTCTGTGATTGCGATGCGCTGAGCCTGTACTTGTGGTGAGGGAAAAAAACGGAAACCAAAAATTACATTATAGGACTACCATAGTTCAGTGTGTTCCTCAATAGATGATTCAGTCTCACTTAAGGTGCAGCAGGTATACTGTAACTGCAGAATCTGTTTACTTCATTCCATTTGTATTGAGTCTCTTTAGAGTGTCTGCTAAAACCAGTCTCAGTTTAAGTATCTGTTTAAGTCAGTAATCAAAATGAAACGTGTAGCTCCTCTTTCTTTCCCAAACAGATTTGTTATTGATTAGTACCTACCTATCAACCTAAGTGTTTGTTCTGCCCTCATCAAGCGTCCCTTGCCAGACAGACAGCTAATGTTCGGCTATCAGTGATCCGAGGAAGAAGTGGATTTCAGGATTTTATTTCACTGTTCAGTTCAAAGAATTCTGATGTTGAACAGATAAGATGTGGAAAGTTTTTTCCGCATACCAGCAACTTGAGCGATTGACATTAACATTAACCTTGAAACGGAGGCTACCTCTCATCCTTCTTCCTTCAGCACAAGCTGTGCTCGCGGATTAGCAGAGAGACCATTGCGCAACCAAGTCAGCGGTGTTATAATGTGCCACAGAGCATGTTGGAGACAGGTATTTTAACAGCCCTGACTTGACAGACATATGTCTCACATGAAGGAAAAAGGCTAGCACCTAAGGCTACCATGACTACATTGACTCACTGAATCATGCCTGCTCCTGCTCGCCTGTTAGTGTGCTGAAACAAAGATGGGTGAATTGCTTTTTGTGTGTTTTAAAATGTTAGCCACAGATGAATGCCCTTTTTGCAATCCCATATGCAATCTGCAAGCACATGACACAGTTTGACAGCCTAATGTACAGTATGTGTCAATTCGCCCTGGCTGGCATGGATGACTGTGTTGACACGCTCATGACAGGCCTATCCAGATTAGCTCACAGTTGCTGCAATAAAGGCTTAAGCAGAGATTTCCTCCAAAAGATCAATGGCAGAGCAAGGGCTACTTTCCTCTCAGTGTGCCTCAGTCATGCACAGCAGAGGCCGAGCCTGTGCCAGGAAGGTGGGTTTGTCACGTTTAACTGTTTGCTGGCCATGCGGAATGTGCGGCGCCATTGCCTCGTCTTTTCGTTGTGTTTTGTGGATGAGTTCACTGGAATATTCCACACAGCAGCCAGTGTGTGGAGGTTCCAGGAAGCAGTGAAATGTTGGCTGTGTATCTGTCCTGGATTTCTGTTGCATTCCCCTCTCTCTCCCTCTCTCTTTTATTGGCTTCTTCCTTTGTCTCAGTGTGATTTGAATCCATTTTACAGAGCAGCTATAAAACACACGCATACACACACACACTCACTCACACACACACACACACACACACACACACACATGCGCGTGTGCACGTGCACAGTTGCTCATACAGACACCGGCAGGAATTCACATTGACTCACCTCCTCTTCACAAACATATATGGACAAACACACACACACACACTGAGTCACACCAGAGGAGGTCTGATTAGGAGTCCAGGCCAGGTATCTGCAGCTGTATGTGTAGCCTGTTGTCAGCAGCAATGTTGACGTCTTCCTGCAGGATGGCCTGCTATCATTAGAGAGGAAGCAATTCTTCCTCCCCCGCCTCCCTCCCTCCCTCCATCTCTTGCTCTCTCCCTCTATCTCTCTGTCCCATGCAAACAGACTGTCTTTTTCATTTGCATACTTTCATTCATTTCACTCTCTCTCTCTCTCTCTTTCTCTCTTTCTGTTCCTTCATCTCTCTCTGTACATTTGTTATTGCCTCTTTAGTAATGGAGAAAAAGTGGAGTGGAATGAGGAGAGAGGGAGGGAAAGAGAGGATTGCAGCTCGATTGCTGGTTGTGCTTTAGCTGGGATTGGGGCTGTGTTATCCCCTTAGAGCGTTGCTGAGCACTGGTAGTGGTGGCAGTGAGTGGCAAGAGGAGACCAGAAATGGGATTGCTGCGGGGAGGTTGTTCCCCTAACAAAGCGTGCAGCTGAGACTGCAGAAGCCTGACTGCAGGACTCTCAGGGCTGCCTAGTCACGGATCTACTTCCCAGGCTCTTCCAAGGCTCTGCTCCAGGATTCTGCCACTACCAAATGAGAGGAAACAGAGGAGCAAGAAATGTGAAGGCCCTTGCTGTGACCTGTGCCCATACAGCAGATTATTTCATTCAGAACCAAGACTTCGATCCTCACTCTCCAACTCTGTGGCTGAGACTCTCATCCACTCTTTCACCACCTCTCGCCTGGGCTATTGCAGTGGTGTTCTGTCTGGTTTGCCTAACAAGGTCCTGGACAGGCTACAGTATGTCCAGGACTCTGGAGCCAGGGTCCTCACATGCACAAAGCCTTGACATCACAATCACCCCGACTCTCATTCGGCTTCACTGGCTGTCAGTCAAGTCCCGTGTCATCACCTCCTGCTTACCTCCAAATCCCTTCATGCTCTTGCTCACCAATACTTCTCTGACCTCCTTCACCCCTACATCCAGTCACGTTCCTTGTGGTCTTCTGACAAGGGTCACCTGGCCACCATTCCTTGCACCAGACGAAGATCCATTTACATTTACCTTTACATTTATGCATTTAGCAGACACTTTTATTCAAAGCTTTTTATTCAAAACATTCAAGCTACAGCACAATGAGAAACTAACAAAGAGTGCATAATGCTAATGTGAAATCTGCAGTATTTTAAGTTGAAAGTTCAAAAGTGTAATAAAGGTATGCAGTATGGAGAGAGGAGAAGAACAAGAGATTAAGTGCATTCCTGGTATTCAGAAACTGAAGCCAGGAGATATTCTTCGAAGAGCTGGGTCTTCAAGAGTTTCTTGAAGGTTGAGAAGGTATCTGTTGATCTGGTAGCACTTGGAAGGTCATTCCCCCGTCAGCATGGAACAACAAATGAGAAGAGTCTGGACTGACCTGCGCGAGGTGTTGGCCGTGCTCGATAGCTTTCCTTGGAGGAGCGAAGTGGCCGGCGGGTGACATAGGGTTTTAAGAGAGTATTGAGGCCCTTTAGGCCAACATTAGTGCTTTGAATTTGATGTGAGCAGCTAAGGGTAGCCAGTGGAGTTTAATGAACAGAGGTGTGACATGCGCTCTTTTTGGCAGCTGTATTCTGGATGATCTGTAGCGGTCTCACAGCACAGGCTGGAAGACCTGATAGGAGGGCATTGCATTACGACGGAAAGAGACGGTGGGAGTAGGTGTAGATGGTTGCTGACGTAGACAAACTTTGAACTGAATAAAGTAGTGGTCAGATAGATGTAGAGGAGTAACTGTCAGCAAAGTAGTGGTTCCTGGTAAAAATTAGATCAAGTTCCTTACCAGCTTTGTGAGTTGGAACTCATGACAGACGGCCCCAGTTAATAATGCATTGGGCTTTGTCCATCCTGCTCGGGATGGGATGGATAGCTGGGGCTCCGAACAGACCTGACCCCAGAGGTTGCCTGGAAATGGGAGTTTTAATAGCATTGCTGTCATCGACGCCGGAACGATGCACGTTCCCATGATTCCCTGCAGTGCAGATGGCAGGATGAGAGCCTTGCGCATGTTTGACAGAGCATTACAACAGGATTGACTAATCAACATCTGGAAAGCTCAGCTGAACCCCTGTGTTTTACCCCCAGCAGCGTGTGTGTTCACCATTCTGTGTTTTGTCTCTGGTCCCAACAGAACATCAGCTGTGAAAGGGAACATCAGTGTGTGTGTGCATGTGCACGTGTGTGTGTGTGTGCATGTATCTCTGAGTGATTCTGTGTCTGCTTAATGCCTTCTTCAGGAACATGAGGATTTCTATTGAATAGCTAACTGTTTAGCCAGCAGTTTTTCTCCCCCCTCCCTTCTCTCTTCTTTTGCTTGTCATTTGTTTCTTTTCCCATTATATATTTCTCATCTCTCTCTCCACCAGTGCTTGGTGCGGTCTCTTTATAGTTTCCATAAAAGGTTGAAGTTTTCTTTGAGGCTCTCCTCCATGCGGCCCGTGCCAAAGCCACAACAGATGCAGCCCTCGCTGGTTACTTTTGCTCCTCATTAGGAATTGGCAGCTGTCCGTTAGCGTAGCGATCTGTGTGTTGTCGCCGTGTGTGCGGGCTCCATCTCATTTTAAGCCTTGATGACACTTTGTCAAGTTTTATTGAGAGGACTTAGGACAGACTGATATCCTGCTATTAGTTTGTTGCCAAATTCATCTTCACTTCATTGACATTCATCTGGTACAGAAAGGTGCCAGGAATCCTAAGTCAGTTGTTGATACCTGTCTCTTTATACTGCGTGTTAATAGATGATGATGTGGTCTTTAACACCAGATGAAAGTCTGTCTGGCATTGCAATGCTCAAATGCAATCCAGTTGCAAACCTAAGTTAAATCCATTTAGAATTTCTTTACAAGTCTGTGCAAAGGGTTGCATGTTTTTGACAAGGTGTTCATTTGAGGACAATGAAGAAGGCCAGTCTTAGGTTATGCCAATAGTAGTTAATGGGATCCATTTATTTTATTATAGAATGCATATCATCTCACATTTACAGTTTAACATTAACACAATCTACAAGCTACAGTATGACAGTATACATTTCATACCAGAAAAAAAAAATATATATACATTACATTTATACATATATTACATTTATATATATATATATATATATATATATATATATATATATATTTTTTTTTTTTTTTTAGGAAATGGATCTATCTTTCTACCTATATATATAGGATATATGGAGAGGATGCATTTTCTTTTTTAAAAAAAGTACAGGATGGCCAAAGGGTTTTAGGCTGTTCCTGTCTTTTCCCTGTTCCGCTTGTTTTCGTCTTGCTTTCTCAATGAAGTTTTCGAGCTGCACTGCCGACTTTTTTTTCGCCGAGGCCGTGTGGTTTGGGGCTCACAGCGGTGACCTTGTGCGCTGCCACGGTGCAGTATTATTACCACGCCGTTTCCCAGCCCTTGTTTGTGTCACTCGCGCCAATTTAAAACACATTATTTCTGTGGGCCTGAGAAAATACACAGGCAGGGTGTGTTTTTTTTTTTTCGAGTGAGCATGCGAACATGTGCCCATGTGTTTGTGTGTTGTTGTGTGTGTGTGAGTGAGTGAGTGTGTGTGGTTCATTCATGGCTTTGATCCCGGGCTTGCTTCGCTGTCACCACCCTCAACTGCCACCTGCCAAACGAACAATAATTTCAATTTAATTAATCGCAAGGAGAACGTTGTAGCTAGCGTTGTCGTTACCATGGTGTGCTTGGCTGCCGAGCAACACTGACAGATTTCTTGATCAGGAAAGGGCATCACCCATGTCAAAAACGCGAACGTCTTGATGAATCGCTTCCACTCACTTCCACACATACTCTCTGACAATGAAATGCAGCTCAATCAAACACTGCTATGCATAAATATTTAAAGACACGCAGTTGTGTTTGTTTTGCTAACTGCCAACTCCCCTCCCCCCCAGACAAAGTCAGCACTATTTTTTTTATAGGCCATGAAATGCTTTCCCCATCACGCTACTGTAAGATGGTGAAAGATGTCTTTCTTTAGCTGCGCAGAGTCACGTCAGGCGAGCCCTTTTGTCACTGCCATTTTTGTTTTGCTTACGAGAAGTGAATAGAAAACAGACAAATGACTCAGCGCGGGCAAATAAATAGTTATGGACCAGAAAAATTCCACCTTTCAAACCAACAAAGCCAGCTTGGTCTGTTAAACAAATTGAACATTGTCAATAAAAAATCGCTGTGAAAGAACACAGGGCCTTCTTGGAAGGGGGGTATGGGATATAATGGCTCTCTTTAATTGTCTAACACCGGTTTAACATCTCTTTTTCCCACTCTAAACTGTGAATAATAAACTTGAAGTTCTGGAAGATAGGGCTGTGCGTGTGTGTGTGTGTGTGTGTGTGTGTGTGTATGCGTGTGTGTGTGTTTGGCGTGCTTGTGCGTGTGCATGTGCGTGTGTGTTTCTGTTTATCCCTGTATTTGTGTATACATGTGTTTTGCATGTTGCCTTTGATGATTGAGTGCTCTGTTTGTAGATAATTTCAACATCACTGCCGATTCCCTGATTCATTTAGCACACATATGCCACACGCACACTTCTGCTGATAATGATCTCTGTTTCATCAAAAAACCCGCCACAGCACACACACACACTCGTGTATTACTCTGCGAGTGTTTGTGCGTGTAAACCTCGACTGAACCCCGCTGCTCTACCAGTGCTGTATTTTTACACCAGCCCATGTTGTTTGGAAACATGACAGTCTTCTTTGAGGCCTTTATTTAGTTTTGGCCGCAAACTCACCAGGTCCCGTCTCAACACTGTGCACTCCATGTTTCTCAAAATGGAAGTTCCTGACAAGCTATTGAAAGATCATGCATTTTGATTGTGTGTGTGTGTGTGTGTGTGTGTGTGTTTGAGAGAGAGAGAGACATGGTCATTAAGGTAGAAACTTAAAATCTGTGACCTAGGTAATCGGCCTAAATGATGTGTGTTTCTGCTGTGGTTCACTGTTTGGAGCTGGCCTGCTCTGTCCCATGGGTGTGTGTGGGGTTCCCTCCCTCATAGGTCTGCCATTTGGGGAGTCCAAGCATGGCCTTTATTAGATGTGGCTCTACCAGATGTGACATTTTCAATAGGAAACTTTCTCTCCTTATAGTTCCCACTGAGTTGGGAGCACTAACACCCCCCCACCCCCCACCCCCACCTCCTTTTCTGCTTGTCTTGGATGGGCATGAGGTCCTCATGTGTGGCACTTGTTCTAGAATGTTCCATCAGGGGAGACTACTCGAGGGGATGGAAATCTCTGCTGTGGCACTAGGCCTTGCGTTTGAGGAAAGCGAGGCAGATTTCTCCCGACGCTAGGCCCTCAGTTGCTGTTAATCCCCCCCCCCCCATGTGTATTTTTTCTCTGTGTAATTGTTCACATCTGCATGCATCCAAAGCAGTCGCCGCCGTTGGAGAGCTCAGCTCAGCCATTCCCATCCCAGACCTTGCAGAGAGAGTCATTCTTTTGGCCCCTGGAGAGCCTGGCAAAGGATGAGAGCACCCTGTGCACAGCCAAGTGTTAGCCAGCGCCAGTGTCTACGCCAAACCCCTCAAAAAGAGGTGCCCCGATGTAGGTCACTGCCACGGTTACAAGCGGATTCTGTTTACTGCCCCAGTAACCTTGTAATTGGTGGAATCAGTGTTTGTGCAGCACATAGAATCAGAGAGGTCCTGCCTTAGTCCTGCTTTCTTACCCCCTACCCAAACACACACACGCACACACACACACACACACCACAATCACATACTGGTCCTCTCCACTGTGTTTCACTGTTGAATTAGGCCCATCTGTGTTGTTTTACTCGCAAACAACCTGCCACGCCGAGGCCCCGAAGCCATAGATCAAAACAGTTTTTTCTGCCGTAATTAAATCGAGGCGTGTTTATTGTTGCACGTCGGGATGGTTGAAGGATGCGACTTGTGACATTTCACTTAGAGCTACGCCGCAATGGCGGCCCTGATTTATGACGGTGTCTTCCAATTGTATGGCATTAAATGGACTTTGCATTATTATTTTTATTATTTTTTTTTTTCCTTTTTTTTCTCCTTTTGTGGTAGAGAGTGGCCAGCATGGTGGAGAAGGTTGGCGGACTGTCCATGATAAATGTCCCTGAAATTCTTGGAGAACTGAGGTTCCCATGTCCTCCTTTGAAACACGCTTTGCTTCCAAGAAGCCAAACCAAAAGACTACGATAATTGCAAGGGTAGCTGAATGCAGGATACAACACAGTTCGGGCCTTATCGAGCTAATTTCTGCTTAGCTTCTATTCAGTGGCCATTTGTCATCAAGTAATATCTGCTGACAGCTTGTTGAGAGATAGCAAAATTGCCATCATGGTGGTATGACAGAGGAATTGTATTTAACTGAGTGGGAAATTAATTTTTTGTGTTTATAGGTATGTGTGTCTATGCATGGACATAAACATACCTATCTCATTTAACTGACTCTCATCACTGAGACGATCACGCTAGATGAGGTAATTTTATAGCAATAGTGTGATTATTGCTGGATCTCGAATCATTCACCAATTCCAGGCCTCTTATATAGTTGCATTTTACTTTGTGGAAAATTCCAATGCATGAAGACGGGGCAAAGTAACTCAGCAAAAACACCAGTGCCATTCCTGCATGGATTACAAGCATGGTTACAAAAAAATAAAAGATGGCTGGATTTCCATTAATGGCTTTCTTATGAGGATATGTTTATGAGCCTATTGATTTTCTCCCTGGACGTCTGGAGCCAGATGAAAGAGCAGAGTCTGTGGCAGGCACCGAGCACCGACTGAGTGCTGAAAAGTTGGAGATGTGGGAGCAGGGAAGCGTGGACAACCTCCAAACCCCCAGTCACTCCCCAGGAAGCAGCCGCGGCACCCTGGCACCGGCCCGTGAGCCCCGGGGAAGCCTGGCATGGTGGTAGTGGCGGTGGTGGTGGTGGCGGCGGTGGTGTGCGTGCATGTTTGTGTGTTGAGGGGTGGAGGTCTCTAAGAGAAGAGTGGTAATGGCTGACATAGGCCAGACATTTTCTCCTCTCAGACCATCTTAGTGGCCTTTAAAGTAAGCAAACTTAGCAACACTAAAACAATTTTAAATCATTGAAACCTTTTGAGCAATGCAGATGTATCTTCATAGAACAATCTGCAAATCCAATTTAATTGACATACCAAAATGCAATTTTGTATGAATAATGGTCATAAAAGTGGTTGTTCTACCCAGCATTTAGTTGTCGTTGCAGTTTGCCATAGTTCTTGTCTTTCCCTACGGCCATACTAAAGTCAGGAGCTTGTTCTGTTTGGCATCATTTAAGCTTTAATTGGATCTTTACGAGGCTGATGCTGAACTGATTATACTTACAGTGCAAGTCTATTACACGCCCGCGCATTCGACAAACAAAAGCAGTCTACGCATGACAAATGCACGCCCTCGCCCGCACGGCTTGGAAACTGCTCCCTCCCTGTTCCCATGCCATTACTGGTGCAGTGTGGGAGATAAGGACTCAGCTCCCTCGCTGGCATAATGACCCCCCACACACACACACACACACACACACACACACTACCACCACCCTTCCATCTCCTTGCGGCAAAGCCTCCAGCCTCCAGCCTCTGCTCTCTGAGGAGCAGAAAGATGAGAATGAGAAACAGCACTATTTGACTTCCTGGCAAATCTCAATGTTAGTCACTAAATGTGTTGTGCGACATCACTCTTCCAGACTCCCGTTTATTTATTTGTGTGTGTGAGTGTGTATATTTGTGCTTGTGGGTGTTTAATGGGTAGGAAAGGGAGTTTGTTATTTCTTCACTTATTTATTGACTAGTTATGTTTTTTTTTTGGCATTTCAAATTCATCCTCATTCTCCTCATCACTCATAGGGAATTGTGCAGCCTTAGGGATGGAATCTGCAAAACTGCTGCTTGGAAAGTCGACTTTGCTGGAGACCATCAGAGGAGGGATTGAGAGATGTGTTAAGACTATAAGCTCCTGCCTGAACTCAGCCACAGTTGTATCAATGCCCAGACAATGGTACAGACCCCCATGCAACACTCATATACACAACCCCACCCCCCTCGCCCTCCCCAGATGGCCAGCTTCCTCATTAAGCTCTGTTGGACCCCCGTCTGGCCCCTGGCAGGGGGTTCTCAGTAGTCAGGGATTTGAACACATTAACACGCATTTTAGATGCAGGTCATTTCAGTGATTTCACTGTTGCGCTGATGTGTCAACATCTGATTTCAGCAATGGAGCAGTGTAAGAAGGAGTGCGTGTGCGTGCGTGCGTGCATGCGTGCGTACGTGTATGTGTATGCGTGTGTGTGTGTTTGTGTGTGAGGCCCACGCTCAATTTGTTCCCATGTGGGTGATATTAACTCACTCTCTAGTCATTTTCACACACAGTAGGTCACCTACCGTTGCCATTGAACTGTGTATATTGGAGGGAAATTTTTCTCCGCTCTTGTCTTTACTGTGTATGCAGACAGCAGCCAAGGTCTTGGCATGGCATTAGCATGCACTTGTTGTCATACGTGGTCCAGCCCTGCACACACAAGATGGTCGAACCTGCAACTCACAGCAAGGACTAGGAGTTGAGCGAGCTAGATATTGAACTAAAACTGAGGGTGCTAGTTTCACTCACTAGCACGTCTTTTGAGGTGGTGGGAGGGAGGTGTATCAACGTATTTACAGAGCAGCTATCAACCAGCTGGCCACCATTACACTTGCAAAGCAGGTCAATTGAGTGGAACAGTCGGAACAGTTTTTTTATTTTTTAATTTTTTTTTAAACCATCAGTGTATCAGTGTAAAATTTCAGCTGGGGAACAGTGTCTTAGAAAGACAGGCATGCAGCATTTGAGCATCCAGCACTTGATCTTCCCAGTACCAATACCCCTCCTCTTCCTCTTCCTCCTCTTTGGTCTTCCTCTCCTGCTCTGTTTGATAGTGAATGCATTCAATGTGAGCGGTCCAGAGCAAGCTTGACAGAATGATGCATCATCCTCTGCCCCCTCTTCCTCCTCCTCTTCTTCCTTCTCCCGCTCTGTCCGTCTGTGAAGGCATTCGGCAAGCAGCCCTCGGTGGACTTGACGGGATGTGCTCTGACAGGGTTTAATTGAAGTACAGACTTTGCCCCGCGGGGGGTCTCGTCTTTGGAAACCCCCATGACGGCTACCAGCATATGAGTCTTTTGGCACCAACTCCACCACGCCTCACTGCCCAGCATAAGCCTATGTTTGGCATTGCTGTTTAATATCCGTGTTTTGATGTGTTTAGCAGAACCTAATTTGTTCCACACCATTATAAAAACCTGGAAGGAAATCTATAGTATACAATGTGTTAGACATTGATTATTGTTGTCGACAAGTAAGTATTGTAGTGTTGTGGGGGGGAAGGTGTGGATGAGTAATGATTTTTGTGACAGCTCCATAATGGACCACTGGCTCATAATAGATGAGGGAGAAAGCAAAGGTGTCCGTTCACTCCAATCCTTCTGCCGGTCTTGCCCATCCCATCTGTTGGCCACCGTCTCACCGACAACCAACCCCCCCCCACCCCCCACCCCCCCCCACACACACACACACACATCGCCCCCCCTCTTCTATCTCTCTGCTTCTCTCTTTATACATCTCTCTTTCTCTCTCTCAGTCCCCCCCTCCCCCCCGTCTCTACATTCCCCCATCCTGGGTTTAGTCCCTTATTCCAACCCTCTCTTCTTTTCCCTCTTTGCCTGGCCTGTGCAAGGCCAAGTCTGTCTGAAGTCTGCTGATGCCAGCTGAAGCCCACTACCCTCACAACTCTCAGTTACATCCCTGGGTGAATGTGGGAGTGGGGGGTTGGAATGGGAGACTAAACCCAGGAGGGGGGGCATGTAGAGAAGGGGGGAGCGAGGGAGTGAGAGAGAGAGAGATGTAGAGAAATAAGGAGAGAGATAGAAGAAGGGGGGTGAAAGGGAAAGCGACAGATGGCATTTGGGAGAGAGACGAGAGCGTGTGAGGGATTGAGTGTCACTCTGGCTGGTGGCGGGGCTGAGTGGCGGCGAGGATCAGAGAGAGACAGGGCGAGGAGACGACCAGTCCCCAGCGCCTCCACTCTTGAAGTGCTCACTGTCACTTCACTGTGCTACTGTGCTTTACTACTTTATGGTTCTCTTCCTCTCAAGACTGGGGAGAACATCATCTGGACATCCAAAGTGTCACAGGACTCTTGCAGGCAAGGTTATTGGCCTGCAACTTAAGTATTCAATTCATTTGGATGTGCTTCATCTTTCAGTACTGGGAGATATTGGTCAAGCCCTTCATCCTCTGTCACTGTTTGTTCTGTGCAGTAGGAGATACTTCCAATCTCTCTAGAGACTCCCAGTGGTTTCTCATAGCTGTCTGAGACACTTGGCTGGATTCCTTTCTGATTTGCAGGGCATAAAGGTTTCCACTCTTTTCTTGAGATAGGAGATGCCAAGTTGACTTTGTGGACTTTTGCTTTGCTTGTCTTTGACCTGGAAATAGTTTCTCTCTCTGAGCGCCCCGCATTGCCTCACTAGACCAAGTGTGGACTGTTCTTGAAGAGCTTGAGAAGAAGAGGACGTTTGTCAGACTCGAGTCGGACATCAGAATGAAGTGGCTGACCACGGTGCGCTCGTTGTTCAATGGGCGCAGCCATAGTGCCCCCACCACCCCAGCGTCCAGCCCCTGCGTGGCCTCCAAAAGAGATCTGTCAGCCAAGCAGGTAAGTAGGAGTTAACATTTCCTCACCAAACGTGAGTTTGCATGGGTGCAGGGGAAGAGTTTAGTGATTGGAGTAAGGCTCTGTGTCTCTGTTTGTTCTGTTTTAACTTGAGCTGTGAGAAGGTTGGGATTTGTTTTGTACCATTTGCAAATGTTGTTTCAAGAGCTGGAAACTCAGAGCTCGACAAGCCGGTGCTCCAGGCTCTCTTAATGTGTTGTAGTGATGCGTGTGATTGTGTGTCAGTAGGAGCACCGTTGTGCTGTTCAATCTCTGTTTAAAGTTATTTTTAACGCTGCTCAGAGACTTTAATCCAGATTGCATGGGGGATTGTATAGTAATATGCATTAAAGTATATAGATGTGTAAAGTATATAGTGTGTGTGTGTGTATGTGTGTGTGTGTGTGTGTGTGTGTGTGTGAGGGACATAAAACTAGAGATTTCGAAAAGTGTGTGTGTGTCTCTTTTTATGTCTGTGGGTGTGTGCGAGTGTGTATGTCTGTGTGTATGTCATGTGTTTGCGTGTGTTTGACTCCGAGGCTGGCAGTGGATAGGATTTGTTTGCTTTGGCCTGTATCGGGCTGCAGCACATGCGTGCAGCCCCAGCGCTCTGGGGCACGACATTGTTATTGTATGATAATTACTTTACGAGCTCCAGCCTTATCTCATCCAAATATAATAAAACGTTAATCAGTCTGAAGTTTGCTAGGCTCTCTCTCTGTGAATGGTCATGCTCTTTCCACAGCCAGGCGTAATAAGGTCATGTGCAAAACAAGACATTATTTAATCCAGACCCAGGGCGTATGAAATTAGCATGAAAAGAGCAAATAGTGCTGAGTCAGCATGAGGCATATCAAATGATGACCTGACAGTGAGACGTGTGTGTGTGTGTGTGTGTGTGTGTGTGTGTGTGTGTGTGTGTGTGTGTGTGTGTGTTGTCTCTTTACTACCACAGATGAGGAGGAGAGAAAATTAGCCCATTTAGCATCTAGTGGCTGAAATAGGCAAGGTTGTGTCCCAGGTTCCACTTTTTTGAGTTGTATTGGTGCTAAATAAAGCTTAGTGGTTTTTGGGTTGTTTCAGATGGCTTGTTAAGAGAGTATTTACTGGTAGGCCATTAGCCAGAAATGTCTAAAGCTGTGTGAAGAACCAGTTTATTTCTTTTTTTTTTCTATTTCTACTTCATAGAACAATGCTGGCACCAGGCAAAGCCATTTAAAGATAAAATAAATGGTTCTGTTTGATAGGAATTCTCTTGGACTGTGAAATGATTTGGTGTTTACGTAGAGAGAGCCCTGACTATTGGCATTTCGATACCTTGCCAAGGGAGTGTTTCCCGGGGTTTGGAGCTTCAGCCTCCATGCATACTGATGCGGGCCTGTGGGTCATTTACAAGAAAGGGACGGGAGGCATGAAAGCAATTACACGCCACCATTCTCGAACCTGCCCCTGCTGAGAAACTAGTGTGTGCTCAAGCATGGCATGGATCCTAGCCACTAAGATACAAGGCCAAAGCCAGACCTGAGGTCTGCTGGACACCTGTGACATGCCTCTATTTCCTATGTCCAAGTATCTGATTGGTGACTCTCTGTAGCTCAGTCTGCGTCTCATTCCATGATGTTGAGGATTAATGGTGATGGTGATGATGATGATAATGATGATGATGATGGCAGGGACAAGAATGAAGATTATTTTTGATGTGGACAACATTGAATAGGAGGAAGAGGAGAAGGATAGTGGTGAAGATGAAGATGAGGATAACGATTGTGCTGACATTGAAGACAAAGGATTTGGCCACACTGTCCTGGCTTCTATGTCTTCACAGGCAGCTTGGTGAGACATTGAGACGTTGGTGGTAAGATCATTAACAGAGCTGATGATGTGATGATGAGGCCCAACACAGAGCTCCAGGTGGACTCGTTCTTTCCCTCTCATTGAGGAGTGTTTCGGGAAACACGCCGGATCTGACTCAGGTCTACATGGTCTAGACTGTGTGTGTGCGTGTGAGAGAGAGAGTGTGTCTGTCTGTCTGTCTGCATCTGTCTTTGTCTGTCTGTGTGTGTAATAGCAGATAATGGAATGGCGAGGCCTGAATTAGAGGCTGGCCCCCCCACCACCGCATGTTTGATGATTAATGAGCTGTCTGGGTCAAATCCCCCATCATGACAGCTTTGTTTTTTCAGGGAAAGGGAGGGAGAAAATGGCCTTAACGAAATTGCTCTCCATTACTTGCTGGTATACGCAAAACATGATGGCAAAGTTCAAGAATGCCTCATCACATTTCAGATTATGGAAAAAATAAATGTATTTCTGTACTTGTGCTTGTGAAATTCTGATCTTAAAAAGGCAATAAGGACCAGTCCATCATATCTTCTTGACTATACTTCAAACCAAAAAGCTTTTCAACAGCCTGCTTCGATATTAGCCTTGAATTTTTTCTACAAAGAGGCCTGAGGTCTGTAAGATGTAGGAGAGGCAAGGCAGTGCCCTTGACTAAACGCTTTGATTTCTTTATCAGTGGTGATAAAGATAATGGGGCACTACAAAGCGGCAATGTGTTGGCAGTGTACTAGATACACACACTTCGTTCAGCAGCTGCCATGTGTGTGTGTGTGAGCGTTTGTGTGTTTGTGCCTGTGCGTCTCCTTGTGCAGGATGTACCTGAATCTGTCCTTGACATACCGTAACCCATACTTCCAACTGTCTTTTCCCACGCATGCCACACAGACACACACACGCACACACACAAACATGCACAAATGTACAAAATGCACACTCACACACATGCACAACCTCACAAGCACCCATCGTCAGTCCATCGCTCTTTCTTTTTCATTTTTTTAAAGACAAATTTAAAAAAAGACAAGTTTTTCCTCTTTTCATTTTCATGGAAAGTGACTGTGGCCACCACTCTATCACTGTCAGCAAGGACACTGCATTCAATTTGGCCACGGCAGGAAGAAGAAGAGGGGAAAAAAAAACAAAAAAAAAAACACACAGACAAATGCAGCCTCTCCCCATTTATTTATTCAGTGGCTAAAATGCTGAGTAGTCACAGCTTTACACCCCTTCATTATGTGTCCACGCTTCGATGCACACGTAAAACACTTCTCCTCTTGCACAGACGCACACTCTTCCCCAAGTCCAAGTCCAAAGGAAAGCAAAGGAAAGACGCAAAGTGCTTTTATGACCGTCCCGTTCATTTTTATACCCCCCCACTTTTTTTTTTTTTTTTTATAAATAAATCCCCAAATATCCAAGAGATGCTCCCCGTGCCACAAACTTGAGGTCACTCTTGAGGTCTGTTTTGTGCACACTCAGCGTGTTTTTAGGTGGGGGTTAGAGTCGGGGAGGGAGAGGGAGAGGAGGGGGAGCAATAAGAGGAGGAAGGGAAGCACACTCCCTCCACTAGTCTGTTCGCCTTTCTTTCCTGTCACCCTTTCTTTTTTTTCTTTTTGTAAACTGGCAAGCCACGTCCTGAAGCTCTTGAAGTAATTACCCAAATCACCCAGAACTAATGTTAGCAGCCTCCTTAAAGTACACATAGAAGGCTCCCTCTCTCCCTCTATCTTTCTTCCTCTTCTCTCTCTCTCTCTCTCTCTCTCTGTAAAGCACCTCACTGTTTTCTGACTCTACCCTCAGCCCACCACTCCCTCCTAATAACTACATTCTCTTAGGCTAGATTTCCACCAGAGGAGGAGGCTAATTAAGCACATTAACCCTTGACGTTAACCTTAAACTTTGTACTACTGGCAGACCACATTGCCACCATCACCACCACCACCACCCCCCCACCCAACCCCACCACTCGGCCTCCCGCTTAAGTCTCTAGTCCATCCATCTCTCCTCATCTCCACACACACCCTGCAAGTGCCCATCCTCTCAGGCTGCCATAAGAAGGAAGCTAACTTGATGTGTGCTGCAACATCTGGGTCCCTGCTCACCACAGTCACTGCCTGCCATCTCTACGAAGCAACAGATTGCTCTGACTGATGTCCCCCTCCAAGCCTGAGGAGTTTTTTTCTTTTTCATTGTTATGCTTTGTGTTGTCCTTGCTTCTCCTCCGGTGTTGCTATTAGCGCTATACTAAAACTTTCTGAGGTCGATTAGCCTACTGTTAGCCTGACACGTGGGGCCCATCTGCTGCACGTGTCGGCGTGTGGTGAGGATAGCCAAAGGCAGCGCCACTCTTAACTTGTTTCTCTCGATTTTTTAGTTTTGTTTGTCACATCTCAAAAAGTAAGCTGGGTTTCAGCAGCTCTGATGTCATGTGAGCAGTAGCAAGATGATACTTTGAATGGGACTAAGCCTTGAATGGAGCGCGGCAGTTTGATCCAGTGATCAAACAACCGGCACTCTGCTGCCTGCAGCTCCTGCCCCCTCTCTCTCTCTCTCTCTCTGTGTGTCTCTCTCTCTCTCTCCATCTATGTCATGCAGTCTCCACCATTCACGACTAGCACACACTCTCTTCTCTTCTCTCTGCTCTCAGCCACTGCCCATGCAGCCGGGGACCTCTAGACTCATTATCTCCACGCTTTCTGGCGCTGCATGCATGGGCGCTGTGTCTGTGATAAACCATCCCAGAAGGCACTGCATCTCTCCCTCTGCCCATCTCTCTCTCTCTCTCTCTCTCTCTCACTCTCATTTTTCTTTTACTCTTTCTGAAAGTCCATTCCCAGCACAAGGGGGAGAGGACTACAGAGACAACACAAAATTATGCAATGTGTTATTCTTGGGCAGAAATCCATTGCAAAATCACTTCATTGCTGGCCATTGTTGCCAAAGGAGGGGATATTGCCTGATTGTGTGTTTGTTTCTCACAATGATTTGTTTGTTCCATATTTTATTTCTGTATTTGGGAAGGATGCTTCAAATGAGAGTGAGTTGACGAGAGAGAGAGGGAGAGAGAGATGCTGGACTTTCTCATGCAGTGGTATTCATCTGGGGTAGATATTATTTGAACTGGCACTCGTTCGCAGGGCGGACCACTGTGTCTGTCAAAGAACACAGAAACACCATCCAAGGGCCATAATCAGATTCAAATACAAGCTCGCAGAGCCCTCATTAAAATGCACTTTATGAATGAATGTCCACCGCATGGTGGCATGGCTATTTCTTTGAGTCATTACCTCCTCCGTGAACAACTATGTGATCGGGGTGGTTGCCAAAAAAGGCTGTGCGCTTGAGCAAGACACTTCAGTTCACTTTTATGTTCTCTCCCCCTTCAAAGGGACCCAGTCATCTTTAGCTTTTGCACGTTTTTGTACTGCGGCGTTAATCAAAACATGGAAGCTTCCTGTCACTCAAGCCAGCACAAACCTCCATTAAGAGGTATGTTTTCCTATATTGATGACTGGGAGGCGAGCCTTGGCTCCATGACTGGTAGATTAATGGCTTTCACGGTACACTGATTTATGAATGCGGGATGAGGCAGTGTGTCCTGTTAATATTCCAGAAAGATAATAGAAAGCACATTGCTCAACTGACAGCCTCACTCCCTCTCTATCCGCACAGGGTCAGGGGGAGAAGAAATTGTCTTTTTTATCAAAAGGGTCAAATGAGTTTCAGGTCTGTTTGTTGTAATTTGGAAATGCTAAAGAACCAACACATGGCGCCTAGCTTTTGAAAAAAAAATTAAAGGGGAAGAAATTAAAGACAAGAGGGCAATTTCATCATGTGGTGATAAAAAAGTCAATTTAGTCAAAGCAAAGAATGGATTTTTTCCCCCCTACTGACAGGAATAGAGAAAGCACTTTCACACAGAGTCTGAGATGGCTGAGACTCTGGCAGTCTCAGCAAGCACTCCTACTCAAGATTCAGAGCCAGGACTCCCAAACTGAGGCTGCTTAAAACACACAACAGTTAAAAAATCTTCCACAAAAAATGGGGTGAAACAACAACAACAACAACAACATCATCATCAACATCACCAACTCCACTGCAGCTGAGCAAATATATATCAGTGTGCAGGCCTTCCTTTCTTTGGCTCACAGCTATCGCTGGACAGAGGCTGTTGAAATGCTGACCACCATAACCATATGGTTGGAGCTAATGGCCGTAAACACAGTGTTTCAGTCTGTCGTCCCCTCGGGCTCTCCTGCACACTATACACTAGGGGAAAAGGTTTGCAAGTAGTATCATTAAAGCTGCATCATGGAAGAGTGGCACCAGTTTAATCCACTCACTGACAGCCTGGTTTCTCTCTCTTTTGCTCTCTCTCTCTCCTTCTTCGTTCTCTTCCTCTCTCTCTCTTAGTTCTCTTCCTCCTTCTCCCTCTATTACTCTTCTCTCCAGCCTAGTGTCTCTGGCTCACTGCAATATAATCTACGCAGCACCATTGAGAGGAATTGGGTGCCACTTCCGCTGTGCGGCTAGTTCCAGTCAAACATACACACTGATAAAGAGTCCACCTGACGCCAGGTAGCTTTGCATAAGAAAGAATGCCGTTTGCCAAGGTAGTTAATTTGACTGAACGCAGATGTTGCGCTTGGGAAACATTGTGGAAAAACTCTGCACCTGTAGCAACGAACTGATAGAGATTTACAAACTTGACCATGATGGGTTTTTTCCGCTCTCTCCGTAGACGTATGCTGGTGTCATCTGCTTTCTCTTGAAAGCTGGGCCTTTTGATGCTGACAATCTGCCTGTCTGTCCAACACCCCCTGACAAAGACACACATACACACACACACACACACACACACACACACACACACACACACACACACACACACACACACAGTGCCTCAGTGCTGACACGCCGCGGCTGTTTCCCATCACCTCTCGTCGGGGGTGGCCTGGTCAGCTGTGTTTATGTCTTTGTTTAAAGCGGACAGATGTAGAACTACTCACGGCCCCCTCCATGCTTCGACCGCAGGGGGAAATTGGGCGAGAGCGAACGCGAGAAGAATTCCCTCCCTCCCTCCATCCCTCCACCCTCCGTGTGCTTTCATAGACTCCCTCTGTACACAGGGTTGCCATCATTTAAAGCCCTTCAGTGGAATGGATTCATTTAAACTGAAAAGAATCGTTAAGAGCCTAGCCCTCATTGACAATGATGTTGTGTAGTCGGGTGGGACCATGGCAAGGATCATGCCAGGTGTATCGGTTGCTCTGCTTTGACCAGTGTTAACCTGTCGTATCCTCAGGCACTGTATCATGGGGATCCAATGAGCCAGACATGTCTGCCTTTCCTCCTGATGTCTCCAAGAGATACCGAGGCAAGTCCCAGTGTGGGGCAACATTCTTTGGTCAGACTCTGCAGCACTGTACGCACTCTCCTACCTGCTCACCCCAGTAGAATTCTGTGTGTGTGCACATTTTTTTTTAACTTCTGTCACTACCATGGCTCAGTAGATTCAACTTGATCTGCCCCTTTCCTTGTACTTGGCACTCCCTCTGTCTTCTTTCTCTCTCCGATTCAAAGGCCTTAGCTTAGAGGTATTGATGCAGCTGCTTTGAGCGGAGGACTCCTCCTCGTTTCCCATAGGGAAGCTCACAGGCTTAGAGATGTTACACAGAAGTATAGCCTCTGTCAGCTTTGAGCTTTGAGTCTGCCCAAAGGGAACTCTTTTTTTGTCTGAGTTTGCCAAAGGTTATTTTGATGTTTCCCTGTTCATTTATGGAGACTATGCCTCGTAGACAGTTTATGGTGTTAATGTACAGTATAAGCTGTATACTGTGTGTGTGTGTGTGTGTGTGTATATGCGCCTTATGCACTGTTTATAGTGTTAATGTATATAGGCTGTATACAGTGTTGGGTAAAGGAAAATTCCAAAGCTGACTATGTACTACTACTAATTATAACTATAAATGCATGCAGATGTTTTACACCGTGTCTACTATGATGTGAGGAACATGTTGATTTGAGTGTATTACACTTGGTCTCTTTGAACTCTGGAGCCAAGCGTGTGACTAACAGGCAGCAGCCCAACTGTTGGGATGGCGGCAGATGTGGTAACGTTGAGCGAGGCCCCTATCACACTTCAGTAGACACTCGGCTGTGTATGCAAAGCCGAAGAATGATAAGATAGGTCTGTTTGCCCGGATATAACGGCCAGATACACGACTTGCCGCTGGAGGAGGATCTTTTCCAAGAGAATTAGCAGCACATTCATCATCTCTTGGCCGAAGCGGATAGCTTGAGTCAGTGTTTCGTTTCTTGCGGGGAAGGGGGGGAAAAAGAGAGGAGCTCTGGCTGTTGACTCCTTTATGTCTGTGCTGACACTTTCCAATGATGGTTGGGTAAATCCACTAATTAGCACACAGACCATCGCGCTAAGTGAAGGGGAAACAAAATGTCTGTCGCGGCAAGGAAAGAGAGAGGTCATACCGGGACAGCTGAGTCTTAGCTCCGGGTTGGAACATCACGACCTTGGTCCATGCACGTTGCCGGCTCGCCGCAATGGTTTGTCCGTACGTCAGCTCCGAAGCGCACGCTATCGCCATAATTAGTAGGTACAGTCCCCGTTTGAGCAAACATTCAGCGGAGCATCACCACAGCATTTGACAGTGGTGTTTTTTTCCCCCCATTGCTACACTATTAGCCAGCTTAGAGGCATATTTCTCCACCTCCCTGCAAAGTGGCTCCAGTGAGCTTTAGTACATGGAGGGATGACGATCTTCAAGCCAAAGTCTCCCTCCCTCTGGACCTCATGGTTAAGTGGCCATGCAGTTAATAATTTCTTGGGATGTTTGGAAAGAGAGTGAGGGAAAAAGGAAGAGAGGGAGAGAGAGAGAGAGAGAAAAAATATTACACATCCTTTTTAGGCCTGTGACTTGACATAAACATGTGGTGATCTTGCATGTCCTCTTCCAAGCAGTGTTTGCTAATCATAACTTGTGTGTATGCTTGTTTGCATGTTTAAGTGTGCATGTTTGCTTGTGTGTGTCTGTGTCCATGTGTTCTGTCTGTATTATCTGAGGGGTGTTTGTGTTGGTACACTTATTTTCCACCTTTCTCAATACGTCACAGACATACCAATCTGCAAATCATTCAAAAACCATGAATTATGTGAAGCTGCACTCTTATGTGAGAGCTTTACTTGTAGTTAATTTCCCCAAAACTTTGACCTTTTTTTTCCTCCAAATCCCCTTCCTAATATGTAAATCAAAGCACATCCAGAAGAGTTTGTTAGAAATGTGCATTCTTAGATGGGGAGACAGGGGATTGCTGCTTTGCTGTGTGTGTTTGTGGTAATTTCACAGTCCAACGATCAGAGTTCTTCTCATGGGGGTGAGGGGGATGGGGATGGGGGGGCATTTGGGCCTCTGACATCTATCTGGCTCCAGTGGTCTGAACCAATGAAAGCCCTCAAACAGTGCCCTCCCTTTTCCTAGGGAGGAGAAGCCCATCTTCTGCAGAGCCTGGGGAAGCTTGGAACAGATGGACAAATTTATTCAGATTTGAGTACTTTCAGAGGATAGCATTAAAAAGACATCCACAAACATCTTTTTTTCTAACCAGCTGCATGAATTGTTGAAAGTCTGGCCTGTGTTTTAGCTTTGCAAACTCTCTCTCTCTTTATTTGTCAGAGAGCATTTCTCTTCATCTATCTCAACTCAAACTAGACCTTGTTGACTTGTTATGTTACATTAGCAACTTTTATATAAACATTGATGTAGCATCCCTCATCCGCACACGCACACGCGCACACACACACACACACACACACACACACACACACACACACACACACACACACACACACACACTTTGTCCCCTCTCTCTCTCTGTCACTCTACTCTCCCTCTCTTTCTGTGTCTGTCTGTCTCCCTCTCTCTGAGTCTCAAGCCTGCTGGCTGAAACAGGTGCCATGACGGCATTTGTTTGGGTGGAAAATTGTATTGCACGGCAGCGGCGGCAAGCGTGGCGCGGAGCACAGCAGAGTAGAGCCGGGGTCTGAGATCCCGTCTGCCAAAGCAGCTCCGGCTCCTACAGTCGCAGTGAAGCGAAGGATTCACGGCGGACGCCGCTGACAGACGGGGCTTAATAGTCATTGCTCTGCTCAAGACCCTTTTTTCCCCCTTGAGACATTGGAGATTTAAGAGAACATATGGAGAAGTAAAAAAACAAACAAAAAACGACGTGTCAGGGAAACCAAAACACCATTGCCACCTCAGCCCCTTTTTTCTGTCTCAGAGGTGACGTGAGTGGTAATTAAACAAGCCAGGGACGTTGAGTGTTTGCCCTCAACTTGTGCCCCTTGTGTGTGTGTGTGTGCGTCCGTGTGTGTGTGTGTGTGTGTGTGTGTGTGTGTGTGTGTGTGTGTGTGTGTGGAGCCAGTCTATCAGTCTAAATACGTGCACCTCGTCATAGTGCATTCCTTCCAGATAAGTAAGGAAGCCAGCTAAAGTTGTGCTAATTAGCAGTGTGGCAGCTTTTTAAAAAGCCTTCGACGCAGAACAAGGAAAAATCCTGTTTATCTCTAGATTGCGGGGAGTGTGCTGAGGTCAGTGTGCAGGGTGAAATTCCTGCAGCACATGGCAAACGCACAAGACTACAGCCCTTCAAAGTCCATCAGTCACTGTCGTCTAGACACGGAGACAGACGAATTTTCCGTGTTCAGCTTAAGTGCAAAACAAATTGCACTCTTTGAGGAGGTCTCTTCTTATGATGTCCCTGATAACTCTCACAGAGGCTCCTTTGAACGCTGACACAGTGGTGATTGTTCCAGACGAATCCTTTAAGCTGCGTATGTCACTTAGCTTGTGCATATGGCCTGTGGTGCACTGCTGTTGCCATGTGCTTTAGATTAAAATGCAAAAAAAAGACATTCTGCGACATTCAACAAAAATATCAGCCAACCGTCAGGAGTATGAGTAAGACAACACTGCAATCTCTCAGTTTCCACCGTCTTGCTTTTTCAATTACTCATTTTTCTGAGTTTATGACCAAGGCAAGAGGGAAAAAAAAGAAAAAGAGAAAGTTTCACATCAGAACACTTTACTGCAAGTCCGAAGAGCAGGAAACTCTTTTATGGCAGTCATTCTTGACGGCATAACCCATGCATTATCGAGAGGCTTCTCTCTTCCCAGGCTGTGGTCACTACATGGGAGTGTGCAGTTGCTAACGTATATAGCAGAGGTCTAGAGTCTTGCCATTGTGGGCTTTTCTCTCTGTTCTTTAAGCCGAGAAACATAGCTCCCATTCGGCATCGCAGCGCACTCATATAGACACAGCAGTTGTCCCACTGCTGCTGTAAAGGATCACAAAACCTCTCCAAACATGCTGAGAAGTGTCTGTTGTGTGTGTGTGTGTGTGTGTGTGTGTGTGTGTGTGTGTGTGTGTGTGTAAGTGTCTGGTGTGTGTGTTTGTGTATACTGTGTGTGTATGTGTGTCTCTGGCCTTTTATAGAGTTCTCCTTATGCGTGTGCCAGTGGCCACCCATAAATGATGAAGTGTCGGGGCATCCATTAGGTAGCGGCGGCTCTGGCGGCCAGCGCAGATTAACTTTCTGCTTGCTGTTTACGCTCTGGCAGACGCACGGCCAGCCCTGCTGCCTGCTGAGGGCCTTAATTGGGCATGGTGCGGGGCGGACATCCTGCTGGCCTCACATCACCCCCTCACCCCTACACACACACACAAACACGCAACCACACACACATGCACACACACACACGCACATGCGCACGCCGGCCCATTTGGTTTATGTCAGCTCATCGTAATGAAGAGGAATGGGGTGTCTGCACCGACCTCTCACCACCTTGCCACTCTAGGGTTGCATCCAGGTCCTTAGAGCCAAAGTGTGACCACAAAGCCGGGGCCCAAAATGGCCGTCTGCTCCCAGATACCTCTACACTTTAGCCAGTGGCTTAATATGAATCTAAAAAAGAAGACCTCGAACTGCATAGCTGCACTTGCATGAACAAGCTTTTGCCTGCAGCACATAAAAAATACTTTTAATTGCTTTCTTTGTCTTGAGATGGATTTTTACAAAGAGAGAGTGGACAGAAGGGGAATAGCTGCTGGCACGTCTGTGAATTTTGGGATTTGGATTGGAGTCAGTTTACGATAAGCACGTCACAATAGTTTACATCAGGTTAATCGAAAACAGAGAAGCTAGCATGTAGCAGAAGGGGTCCCAGCACATTGTGTGGAGTGCTGTGCTGCTGGGGTGGGGAGATGATTGTGGTTATGGGTGGTGGTGGTAGTGGTCGGATGGAAGGTTGGTGAATGGGGGTGGGGGGGTGGGGGTGGGGTGGGGGGTTAGTTGATGTGTAGTGGAAATCCAGAACAATGTGGCTGTGTTGACTGAGGTGAGGTACTGTTCTGGAGCCAGTGCTAACACAGTTCTGGATCATGAAACTCGTGAGGCCTTGAGCCCCTCAGCACAGTGCAGCCAAACACAATACGTCCGGCGTGCCGAGAAACACAGGCCCGTCATGTAGTCACCCTGCGCGCGCCTTAATTCCTTTCAGAGTTAAAACCAACATATTTTCACTTGGGACTCTCTGCTTAAACTATTACTCACGGGCTCCAGGCCAAAATAGCCAAAGCGGATATTGTTGGCTGTAAGGCACCCCGTCGAGGAGTCCAGACTTTTTTAGTAGTTGTTTTTTTTCCCCTTTCTTTGCACTTGCATATTAACTTACATTCAGATGACAAAGCAGATGCAAGTGCAGTCCACCAAAAGCATGATGTAATGTAATTTTAGCACGCCGACGTGATAGCATGTAAGAGATTATTTACCTGTTGACTCAGGCACACGTTTGAAAATGGGGACTTGGCCTGTCATTGCGACTCTTAGTTGATGGACTGATGGTTGAGTTGTTTGCTAAGTTTATAATATGCTGCCAGTGCCAGACTTGTGTTGGCTCAAAGCATTGGCATTTTCAGCCAAGGCTCAATTAATTTTCTCCTGTCAGTGTTTTAAATCTTGAGATATATCCCGTTTTATGGCGTCCACTGTGTGGACACACCATCTTTCTTCCCCCAAACCCCCCACCCCACCCCCCCCACACACACACACAGACACAGATACACAGCCCCACCCCTTACATAGATACACATAAATACACACGTCGGACACAAAGTAAAGAACTGTATACTGACTGATTTGCTGACAGTCTTGCTGTGTCTGCAGTAGTCACACAAAGACATTTATCCTCTGACATCCAGCTGGTCCATAGGCTTGGCCACAGTACAGACATGTAAAATGATCAATTTTTTCTCCTTCCCCTAAGGCTTCTGTCAGCGTTGCACTACTCCTAGTGAGGGCACCATTTCAAGCCCTGTAGCTAGCAAGACTGATAGTTGTCAATAGAACTGAGAGCTCTACTCTACCACAAGCCTGCCAGACAGAACAGACATGAATTTGTAAATCCTGAGTTCTCTGATCAGCACACTTTTTCATGCTTTGCCTTGGCAATCCTATTTCGTACTGTCAGTATTGGATGTCAACACCCATCAGGAAGCTCTTTGCCCCTGACAGAGCCTTGCCAGAAGCAGGGGCCTTGGGACTGCTGCATGAAGAGTCGGGCCCCTTCTGGACTTGACGACGGGCTCGGGAGTTGGTGGACCATAACGGCAGGTCGTAAACACGAGGCGGGACATGAAAGTGGTCCCCGCTGGCCTCAAGTAGGTGGGTGCTTGTGATCAGGGAAAGGGGCAGGCGGCATGGGTGACATGAGAACCATTAGCCCCTTTCAGCAGCCCACTGACTCAGTGACCTCTGCACCACCCTCACACTGGCTCTGCTTTACCTCAGCCACTCATCTCATATCTTTCTCCCTCCCTCTCTCTCTTTCCCTCCCTCTCTCTCTCTCCATCTGCCCTTCTCTTCCTCTCTCTCTCTGTCTCTGTCTCTGTCTCTCTCATGGGATTGTGGGAGGGGGCAAGGTGAGTTGGAGAAGAGCTGCACACTCACCATACTGTACTTTACAGCCGTCCGAAGCCCTGTGCACAGTGGGTCATCGTATTTCAAAGGAGCTCCGCCGTCTCTGTGACGCTTGATGTTCTTTATGCTCCCTCACCTTCCCAGTGGTAACTTGAGCATGTGAGCCAAGATGGGCTCCAGAACCCAGCTGTGTGATCAACCTCCCCCACTTCTTTCTACACGTACAGTACACTTGCATGTAGTCTTGTGTCATGTTTATTCCAAAGTTTGGAGAATCAAAGACATTCTCTCCCCGTTAGTTTGATGAGTCTGTGTATAACTGTAAGACAAAGACATGGGGTTGAGGCTGAGGCTAGACAGGGTGGAGATGGGAGCTGCGTGCAGTTGTGTTTGTAATGGATCTGCGTCAGTGATGTGTTGTTGAGATGTGGGTTCCTGTTCTCTTAGCATTCATAGCCCCCCCCCCCAAAAAAAAACAAAAAAAAAAAACACACACTCTCACACACCCCTTTTCCTCCCTTGTTGGACTGCAGCTGCCCCGATGTGCTTGGAGATAAACAGGAAACAGATATGACATATTTATGTCACATAAGATGAGTCTCACCCTTCTCCAGCCACTCCCCCTCTTCCCCACACCCCACCCTTCTCCACCACCACATCAGCTACACCCATTCATCCCCAGCTGCAGGGGATCTGCCACACAGTGCCGGTGATCTGACACATTTCAGCCACCAGTCTCAGCCTAATTATTACTGTAAGAGGCACATACATGACCAGTCAACTCTGCTTTTGCCCCTCAGCCTGCTCCCTGGCCAGCTGCTCATTCTGAGTATATAGACAGTGTGTACATGCCAGCATCTGATGCCACCTGGGTCCATCCATTTATATATATATATATATATATATTTTACAGAAACATGTGAAACCAGGGTAGACACTAGCCGGCAGCTCTTTGTCCTAATGAGATGCTTGTGTCTGTCTAGGGAGGCCTCCTGTTATGAGTATTGGGGCCTCTACATCTGGAGGGTTGGTTGATGTCTGTGTGTGTGTATGTGTGTGTGTGTGTGTGTGTGTGTGTGTTTGGAGGGGGGTGGGTGGGGCAGAGTGCGGGTGTTTGTGGGCACTGCACCTCAAGCCAAACCCGAGACCCTCTCTCTTTAATCAGCCAGGCCCAGGGTATAAAAGGCCGCCTTACGAGCCCGTCTTAATGAGTTGGTTATCAAGCCACAGGTGACAACAATCTGTGTCTGTGTCGGAGCACCACATGGAGCGCGGCACTGTGCGTTTTTACTAGCCTCCTCACATACCACAGAGGCTGAAGCTTACAGTAACAAGGCGCAAGGAGTGAGTGAGGGGAAGTTAGTTACTGGAGGTCAGGAGCCGCAGACGTTTAAAAATCACAGCAGGTGAGGAAGCTAATGCGAAGCTCTCACAACTCAACTTAAGAACAAATAATTTAAAGGATCACCTGCGGATTCAGTTGTTGACAAAGACTTTTGTTGATATTTTTCCCATGAAGATTTTCTACTTTGAGCACCATATGCTTTATCTCATCATTCTGTCTCATGAAGTGAGATATTTGGCATAGCCTACCCAGATGCACAGAGGATTGCCATGCATGGCCATGCACATGGTGGAGTCTCAGCTTATAAACAGCAAAAATGTAATTAATCATCCTGACAAGCATTAAAAGGTAAATCAGTCAACTGAAAAAAAAAATCATTGTTACAGGTCAGTCTAGGTCACAATAGAGTCTCATTTGTAGTGGAGCAGTGCTGGGTACAGATGAATAGGAGCCAGTGTGGCTGAATGCTAAGGCTTCTAATTCAGTGTCCTCAGATATCCAGCAGATTGGACACCCTGTCTGTTCTCTTTACTATATGTGGACACATCTCAGCGAGCCCTGCCAACCAAGGCTTATTGGCAACACTTATTGGGATGCTTTTACCCTGTAAGGCAGGCCAAACATCTCTCTCTCTGTCTCTTCCTCTCTTAGTCTCTCTCTCTCACTCTTCTTTCCCTCTCTTTCGCTCTCTCTGTTTGTGAAAGAGTAAGCAGAGCCAGCTTAAGCCAGCTTGGTATGTGAATGAGCCTGTCACACTCGGATCTCGATGCCAGCTTAGCACAACGCACCCGGCAGCTGGCGTATTTATTTGTCAAAGACTTACATGTATGGATGTAACTAGGCCCAGCAGTGGCAGCCGGGGCTCATCATCTGGGATCCATCAGAGTCATTAAAACAACCTGTGGCCGTTGCCGCCTTGCCACGCCACGTTGAGCTAAGTCTGTGTTGGTACAATCAGTGCAGATCTGTTTGTAGACATGGCCAACTCTCTTTCTCTCTTTGTCTCTTTCTCTCTCCCTATCTTTCTCTCCAGGACATCTGAGGTTATGGCTTTCGGCGTGTGTTGCTGGAGAACTACCTTCAACTACCCTGACCCTTAACACTCTCACAAAGTGTGTGTGTGTGTGTGTATAAAGCTTACGGAAACCCAAATCAGCAATCCCTAAACCTGAGGTCTGATTGTGAGCTATCTAACCCAGCCAAAACTAATATGCATGTGTGAGCTGCTCTGCTCTGGTATTGACTTGTCTGGTCTGATTAGCATGCTCCGTTCTGCTTTGTGTCCATGCGGTGCTATACTTAACATGGGTTTTTACAGTTGTAGCACAGCTGCTGTCCTATGCTGTGAAATGTGGGTATACAGTAGACATGCTTTATCACCTTTTCAAAGAGGGGCCTCTCTCTTCCCCTAAGGGAGCATCGTCCTCTCCCCTGGGTTCCTCTCCGTCCTCCTTGACCCATTTAGGACATGCTGGTAGTGGAGGTGATGGTGGTGGTGGTGGATGGGTTAAGACAACCTGGTCCAGGGAGACCCATCTTTCCACTACCCTTTAACAAGAGACTCACCACCAGGCCAACTCAATCAAACTGGGGGCCCGGAACAACTGGTGGCGATTTTGTTTTCCTGACCCTTGTCCCAGAGCCAGCTGCTGACGCGGACCCCTCGTCAGCTTCATAGGCCCGGTCTTCTAACATGAGTTTCTATGTGGTGATGTTACTCTCATTATGGTTATTGACATCTTCTTTCCTTTTTGGTCTAGACTGATGCCTGCAGTTCATTTCATGTTATTTTTAGGCTGTAATGTATTGATGCAGCTATAGTTAGTGCCCATTTTTGGCTCAGCTTGTTGTTGTCTGAGGAGAGAGAGAGTGAGAGAGAGAATGAAAGAGAGAGTGCGAGACAGAGGGCTGCTTCCCCTGTTTGAGCTCTATCAAGACCAGCTGTGAAAACCATGGAGTAACCAAGTCCTCTTCCACAAAAATACAGAAAGAGGTAGAGAGAGCGAGGGGGGGGGAGAAATATGGGTTGATTGGGGAAGACCATGGCAAATCTCAAAGGGAGGAATGCTGCGCCCAGTAAATCGTGGCCTTTTACGCCAGATTAGTGGCAGGGACGAGCTCCCCACTTTTCACAATTTGTAAAACATTTTCATTGAAGCTGCGGCTACAGCATTTTCCGCTTCTTTCTCCTCTTCTCCTTCTTCTTCACACAAGGTCATTCCGGCATATTCCCAGAGCCCAGAGAGTCTTTAAGGCAACGCACTGTGGAGTGACCAGTCTTGGTGAGATGTTTGACTGGGGCCATATGGGAACAGCGTGGGTCCAAAGTGTCAACGAACAAACAAGCATATCTATCCAGTAGCGTAGCGTAGAGTGGTTTGCTGGGCTGTGGCATGCTGTGGTGTGCAGTGGTGCTGAGGGATGGCCAAGGAACAGGAAAGGTCTGCATTGTCCAAGAGTGGAACACAAAGGATTTCCTGTCAGAGATGTTTAAGGGGGTGGGAGTGCCTTTGATTCATTATCAGGAGCTGCACTGTTTACATTCTCTTTTTTTCTTCTTCTTCTCTGTCTTTCTCCTTTTTTATTTCTACAAATGACTCTTTACCCAGTGCTACTTTTTTTTTTGGGGGGGGGGGGGGGGGGGCAAAGATGGCGTGGAACAGCAGGAATTTTTCTGTCATTATTTTCACATATGTGTTTACATCTGGGACATCAAGGGAAAGGGATGGTTTGCATTCCGTCGGTGAAGACCCCGCCACCCCCTACCCACACACAACTTTCCTCTGCCCCCAACCACACAGAAATACAGACATGCACTGGAACAGGGGCGAGAAGTCATGTCAGTTAGAGATGGGGATTGCTTCAATCTGCTCCCAGATCATTGAGAGAGAGAGAGATGGAGAGAGAGAGAGAGAGAGAGAGAGAGAGAGAGACGGGGGGGGGGGGGGCACTCTCACTCATCTCACTTAGGCCTTGGAGACCGTCTCACTACGGTTTATTTACTGTACGTTCAGGTGAGGGTGAGTTCCCACGATGCTCTGAGGAGGGCCCAGATGCCTTTGTATGTGTGTGTGTGCGCGTATCTGTGGGTGGTATGGGAGGAATGTCAAAGGTTGACTGGGGAGAAGGAATCCATGACACCTAAGCCCTGACTGCGTGTGTAAGTACATGCATTTGAGAGTGGGGGATGTAATGTGTGTGTGTATGTGTGTTTGTGTGAGGTTTTGTGTGTTTTTGTATGAATCTGGTGTTTGTGTGAACACATGTGTTTTACTTTCCATGACACTCCCCTATATGTGTGTGCTGCGGCGACTGCACAGATAAGGCCCTGGGTTGCACGGACTGGCCCAGGTGCGTGTGTTGATCTGTTTTGACATGGGAGGACCCCGGCAGGACAAACGAAGAGGTCATTGCCCGATTCCTCTCCCTCTCTCTCTCTCTCTCTCTATCTCTCTCTCTCTCCTTCGCTCCCGCTCTCTCAGGGGTCTGTTTTGCTCCACATACAAAAGAACAGTATGCTGACGTCAGGTGCCACTGGAGGATGTTCTGTGTCATCTGGAAGCTCACCGGTTCAGCTTGTCCTGTGGTGTAAATTGGGCTGGTGACTGGATTCTTGCCGCCTGAACTGTAACAGTTAACAGTTAACAGTAACACAATAACAGGCTTTTGCTTTAAACTAAAAATATCTTGTTTTTTTGGAACGAAAAGGATGGAATTCCAAAATATTTTCGTGTGTGTATGTGTGTGAGAGAGAGAGAGAGAGTGTGTGTGTTTGTGCAGAGTTCTCCTTTCAAGTGAAATTGCTTCTCTAACAGCAACTACTCAGCACATTATCAGCGAGTATTTAGAGTCAATTGCCCTGTGAATTGAGCAAAGAGAATTGACTTTGATTTCTTCTGCATGGTCCGGTGGAGTAGATAGTCTAGATGGAGATTGAGTTCCCTGTAAGTGACCATGTGTGTGTGAGAGAGAGTTTGTGTGTGTGTGTGTGTGTGTGTGTGTGTGTGTGTGGTTTTAGTATTGCAATGTGGGATGTGAGACCAGGATGAGGACTGCCTGTGCAGCTTCTGTTTCCTCCAGTGAGCTGTGGCTTGAGGGCCCCTTTTCCCTTCCGATCTCAGGTTCTTAGGTCTCCCCCCGCCATGCACACACACACACACACACACACACACACACACACACACACACACACACACACACACACACACACACATGCACACACAACATTCACTCTCTCCTGTTCCAAGATATTCCACTGTGGCTTCAGTGGCCACCTAGAATAGAGACTTTTACTGAAATAATAATTAGAACCGTAAATCCAGGCCTTGTCAGGTTAGCCCCCCTAACTCACACACACACACACACACACATGCACGCACACGCACGCACACACACGCGCACACACACATACACACTGGCCCTCTTCCTTGTTCAGTTTTCATAAGAATCAGTGTTAGACATTGTAAAGTCACAACACCGTTGAGGCGGCGGTGACCTTGGTCCAGTTTGGATGAGTGGTCCACTGTAATCCTAGTTTTATGACCATTTTAGTCATTCTGAACTGTGCTCCTTTTACTTACGTTGCTCTCTCTTGTCACACTCCATCTTGTGTCCATTTGAACTGAAGCATGGTGTCCATTGTTCATTCTGCTATACTGGAAGTTGTGGTAAACCGGTTATTTCAGTGGAAGATCTGGTTACCCCAAATCCCCAATACCCCCCCCCACACACACACACACACACACACAAATCCCTGGAGCTTTGAGATGACTGTGTTGCAATAGGGATGGCCTGGAGGCTATTTTTGGCAGTGTTGGCTTTTGGTTTGAATGGCTATGGCTCTATGGTCAGTACAGAGCATCTGTAGTCAACCACAGTAGAGAACAGGGTGAGACACACACACACACACACACACAAACTCCCCAAGTAGACAGGCTTCCGTGTTAGCGGAAGAGAGGTGGTGAGAAATTAGGCTTAAGTCTTTATAGCTTTGGTCAGGGAGCAGTGACTGAATGGCCACAAGAGTCTGGACTAATGTAGAGACCATCATCACTTATGGACTGTCGGCGGTGTGTGTGTGTGTGTGTGTGTGTGTGTCTGCGTGGCGGTTGCACACGTGTGTATGTGTGTATGTTTGGCCACTAGCCAAATTCCCCTGCAATTGTACAGCTCAACAGGCAGACTATTCGGGTGTAAAGAAGAGAGTCATGCTATTCATTCTTGTAAATGTACAGTTGATTTAACCCCATTTGTGGCCTTTTCAGGAGCTGCCATAATTGCCCAGGTTTGATTGAAAACATTCCCTGAAGTTGGGTACATTTTTCCCATTGAATATGAAACCTTGCAGTGTCTTATAATTGAACGGAGAGTATTATATACCTAGCCATTAAGAAGATTTAGGAAGGAAAACTGACTGTGAACACCTGTTTTCCTGAACAATTAATAAGGCAAAAATTAAGAGGACAAAGTATGTCTTTTGAACCAGGCTTCACTGTTGTCTGTGCCAGACATTGAAATTTAAGACTGTCGGGTCATTAAGTGGATGACATACAGGTTGCTTACGATGCGGGCTTAGTTACCGGACGGTGTCTGAGCTAGAATGTTCCGGTTTCTGGTGCGATTTTTGGTGGAAATCCTCCCTGCTCCTACGCGTCCCAGTCGCTAAACTGAACCAGATGGGGATTCTATTCTCTGTCGAGCAACTTTCACTTTGCTTTGATGCCTCACACACCGTGGCAAGCTGCAGTTTAAAAAAAAAAAGAAAGAAAGAAACACACGCACACACACACTTGGTCACTTCACACGTCGTCCATTTAGAGAGACCGTAAACCACCCTATCCCCTCCACAATTATGACTTGATGAAAAGCCGTTTTTTTAAGTGGCACAGCGCCAGGTGGAAACAGAACATTTCTATCTTGTGATCAGTGAGTCATTTTCCTCCAGAAAAAAAAGAAAATATATTAAACTGTTCATATCTTTCACTTGTCATACAGACAAGACAAGCGTGAGAATTGCCTGTTTGACTGGGCATGGATTTATGAGCTTGACATTGGGCATTAACAGAGAAGCTTATTTTTGCTGCTCCCCATCAATATCACCCACAGTACTGGGTGTGCGTTCCTTCATGGTGCTTTGGGATGCTAGACAGATCTCCACTTCTCAACAGCACCCCCAGCCCTGTGTTCTGTATATATACACACACACACACACACACACACACAGAGGCAGACAGACAGACAGAATGTGCTTTTGTAATACATAAAATATTGCCGAAGGAACCAGACAAACTGCCACAGCAGAGAGATCATCTCAAAAGTATTTTTTTATTCAAAGGAAAGCAGATTTTTCTTTTTCTTTTTTTTGTCTCAACAAAGACAGTTTGTTCTGGCCACAGCAACACATCCTCTATCCTTCTATTTATTTCTTTCTTTTTTCATTCTTTTGATTGAAACTTTTACAGTGATTTTTTTTTTTTTTTTATCACCGAGGTAAGTCTGAGCCAGCTGCAGAGGAAAAGAGAGAGGAAGAGGTGTCTCTCTCTCTCTCTGTGTGTGTGTGTGTGTGTGTGATAGTTGGATTGAGAGAACTACATGTTCCTGTGGAATGTGTTCCAAAGAAAGAAAGCGAGAAATAAGGAAAGAAAGAAGGATAGAAAAAAAGAAAGAAAGAAATAGGGAGAGAGAGAGAGAGAAAGAGAGAGGGGTGTGTGTGTGACAGAGACAGGTCTCTGTAATCACAGGCATTGCGCAGAGAGAGCGGTGGTTACCTTCCAGTGAAGTTCACGCCCCTGAGAACTGTTTGGTTTTGTAGTAGAGTGGGAGGGAGGAGGAGAAAGAGGGGAAGAGAGAGAGAGAGAGAGAGGGAGAGAGAGAGAGGAGGAGAAGCCTCAGAAGGAGGAGGGCAGAAGCCGAAGGGGGAGTGAGTTGTGGAGAAGCCGTCTCAGTTTCGTTCAGTGCCGCTCACGCTGTGGGCTGCAGAATGACTGCACTCGCTGCGCTCCTCCTGAAGACTGAAGGCTGAGAGAGAAACCACGCTTCTCTCTCTCTTTATCTATCTCTGTCTCTCTTTCCCTCTCTCACTTCCTCTCTCTTTCTTTCCTACCCCGCCTCCTCTTGTACTCCTTCTCCACCAAACGTCAAGGAGAAGACACTGGACTCCTGTTTCTCTGTCACACACGCTTGCACACACTCACACACAAGCTTGTGTGGGGGAAATGTAAGGAGAACGGACTTGTTGGCTGGTTTTGTTTTTTTTTTTTTCTCTTCTAATTTCCTTGTGTTTGACTGAACTTCTCCACACGTACCTCGCTCCACGCGTCTTGATCTTGATCTTGGACGGGACAAGACAGGCATGCCGGTGGTGGGGGTGGCATCCAAGCTCAGGCCGCCCAGCGTGGGCTCCCGGCCGGTGCACACCGCTCACCCCATGCCCAATCTGGGCCGTGCCAGCCCCGGTGCCAGTGGAGTCTCCCAGAGTTACCACGCCCCCACACGTGCCCCTGGGGAGGTGAGGGGCAGCGAGTCGCCCTTGCTCTCCTCCTGCCAGCTGTCACTCAAGAGCCAGGAATACCAGGAGAGGAGGACTCCACCGGCACGGAGCAGGGAGTCGGAGGAGAGTAAGATCAGCAAGGTCAGTGGGTCAAGGGAGAGTTGGAGAGAGGAGGGGGTTGGGGGGTTTAAAGCTCAGCTGGAACTGTTTTCCAGTCATGGTATAGACACACACAAGGTGTGTGTGTGTGTGTGTGTGTAGTGGCACTAATGTTTTTAGGTCTGTCTGGTTGACTTCTTAGGTGTGCGTATGTGAATTGTCATTTCGTTAATGTTTTGAGGTCTGCCTGACCGTTAAAGGTTAACATCTGAGGCATGCGTGTGTGTGTGTGTGTGTGTGTGTGTGTGTGTGTGTTTTCAATTTTAAGGTGTTTGTTGAGGGGTGGAGAGTGATTCACCCCACAGGTGGATCTGTCTGTCCTTGAGCATGCCTTTCTAGCCTCTTGCCTGTCTGGCTCTCAGCACAGGTCCAGTGCTCATGTGTTCGATTAGAACTGAACTCGACCTCCTGAATGAAATGTGTTCTCAATCAGACAGCAGGTGCCCTTACCTTTCAGCAGAGCAGAGCTTGGCAAAAGGCTTGTAATGCCGTTAAATTATATGAGTCTTTTTTTTTGTGTGTTTTAGTGTTTTAGTAGTTAAAAGAGAAAAAAAATGCTTCTCCTGTTTTGTCTGATATTGGAGTCAGTTAGCATGTACTTTATATATCAGTGTGTGCAAATGTGCACATTTTTTTACTATGCTGAGCTGACGTTTCAGTAATTGAAAGTCATGTCACACGCACACACACACACACACACACACACACACACACACACACACACACACACACACACACCAACACTGTGCCATTACTACAGTGGCTTGTTGTGTTTTTTGCTAAGGCTATTAGGATCTCTATCTGGGCAGTGATCCGTGGCAGCTATTTAAGAAGTTGACAGGAGGTTTTGTGTGTATGTCTGTGTGTGTGTGTGTGTGTGTGTGTTGCAGAGCGTGATAGTCCCAGCTACCTGAGAACCCCTCTCTGAAACAATCTGACCTGCATGCAGTCCCAACAGCCCTCGACCACCCCCCCATATATACACATACACACACACCCCACTCCCATCTCACCCCTCTCCCCCATATGTAGTGTATCGTTTCAGAAGGATCGCTAGCACGCCCCCTCCCATAGCTGCCCCCACCCCAGAAGGCTGATTCTCAGGCTTCTCCCCTTATATTAAAATCGCATGGTGAGAAAACTCAAGCAAGCCACACACAAAACACCCTAAGTGCTTTCCCATACCAAACAGGGTTGCCAAGTTTTTCTGGGAGTGTTTTTAAGTGTTTGGCAGCACAAAAAATGGACCAGTGGAAGAGAGAGAGAGAGAGAGAGAGGAAGAGGAAGAGGAAGAATGCAAAAGACTGGAGACAGTCAGAGTGAGAGCTGGAGTGTGAGAAGGAGAGGGAGGGTGTTTTCCAGCGGGAGGAATTCAAAAAACCCCCGCCAAAATATTTTTCAGTTGAAGCGAAACAAAACAGACCTTCCTGTTTGGTCAGTCCTTCTCGGCCGTTGCCTCTTGTTTACAGCTCAGGGTCTGATGGGTCTGACGTTTGCGACCTTTTGTTTCTTTTTTTTCGGACTGCTGTCGGCTGCACCGGCGGTTAACAGGCTTTAGTGGTTCTCTTAACCGACAGTGAATGCCTGCGCTCTTCAAAGCTGGGTCAGTGGCTTACTGTTCTCCAGCTCCAGTGCTGTCACGGTTATTTTGTAGAGGTGCATCGGGGGCCCCCTGAGCAGGTTGAGTGGGAAAGTTTATGTGTGTGTGTGTGTGTGTGTGTGTGTGAGCTTAGGGTGGGGGAGTGGGTGTGCCTTTCCGTTTGTCTGTTCACCATTCAACCTAGCGCTCGGTGACCCCACCAAGATATTCCCCCTGGTGGCTTCATTACCAAGTCATTCCCCCTGATTGAACTCACCAGTGGATTCTCATATAGCCCCATCAGGGAGTAAGTGGATTTGAACACCACACACACACACACACACACACACACACACACATACTCACACTAACACACAGGTACCTCCCCTCCACAACCAGCAGAAAAAAAATTGCCTTACCTGTTCTTACATGTCTTTTTTGGTGGTGGGCGGTTGGAATGGGGGGGGCAATTACTCACCCATGGGTGGCAGAGAGCTTGGGCTTGGGCTAATCCCCCCTGTCTCCTGTGGAGAGGAGGAGGGCAGCGTGTTGCCATTCCACTGGAGTGGATGACTGACAGGTAGAGAAGGGTCGAGTGCAGGGCAGAATGGGAGAGAGAGCTGATTAAAGTGAGCGCTGTGCGTTTCAGTGGAACAAAATGATCTGTTGCGTGTGTGTGCTTAGTGAGACACATGCGTGTGTAAACATGTTTACCTTTGAATAGATTCAGTATCAACGCTAGGCAGCATGCAAACTGCTCCTAATGTTTACTGTTTATCAAGGGCTCGTGAGTTTGACATAGTTGTGTGAGAGCGTGTGTGTGTGTGTGTGTGTGTGTGTGTGTGTTTCAAAAGCTTCCCTTTTTGCCTAATGAGGAGGGAAGGAAGGAAGCTCCTCTCGTGGCAAACAGCAAATGTTTACATCCCAGAGCGGTCAGAGACAGATGGTCAGCACTAAGTATTTTGCTAACCCAAGGAACTTGGGATCCAAACTTGGGTGTTTATCCAAACATGGAACCCCACCTGACAGCCTTGCAACTGTAAACCAATAAAAAGGCATCATAACTAATCAAAGACCAGAAACATCAAGCAAAGGCCATTAGAATGGCTCCTTTTTTCTCCCTTTCTCTCTCTCTGTCTCTCTCTCCCTCTCTCTCTTCTGAGATGTTTTGTCATTTTATCTTTTAAGCCACATATAGTGTTTGACAGTAATGAATCTTGTGACTGTGGCCAGGCCTTGTAAATAGCGATGTCTCTGTGGAATGTTTTTTTTTTGGTTGTTTTGTTTCTATTTAAACCCGACCATCTCTTAACTTGTTCAAGAGACGCGTTAAGTGTTCTGCTCTTGTGACGGTTGGGCAATCCCCTGCAGGTATGCCTCTGAAAAAAACAACAGCGTGTCTGAAGGAAATGTTCAGCTTGCTGTCTCTGTCCAGTGCAAGAGTGTGAATGTCTGCTGTTTGTAAGGACAAAGTGGTGGTACTGATTAAAAGGCATGTATGTCTATGAGTTTGCGTAGAGGTATGTGGGTGTGTTAAATATATAGCAGTTTCTATTAAATTAAATATCTGTGTTGGTGTGTGTCTGTGTGTTTGAGTACCTGTGTGTGTGTGTGTGTGTGTGTGTGTGTGTGTCTGTGTTCTGTTGTAGTTTCTCTCCCCAAAAAGAGCCCTTAGTTTCCTCTGCAGAGTACTAATATTGTTTAGCTGTGTGTGTGTTGGCACTGTAGCTGGCTTACTGTTGGCCAAGGCACCAGCACCAGCTGATTGAGACTGTACCCGGGCAGCCGGTCCGCCTCCACAGCAGCCCACTGACGGCCGGTGTCAGGACCCAGAAGCACAGCCGAGGCGTGCCAGCCAGGGGTCATTTGAGCCTTAATGAACTGCTAGCTGTCTGCACGCTGATGGACAGAACAGTCCGTTCTCTTTCACTCTTTTCTCTCTCAATCTAACTATCCTCTCTCTCTTTCTCTCTCTCTCTCTCTCTCTCACTGTAACTCAGACTTGGCAGCTTCACAGTAATTGAGTCAAGTAAAAATTGAGACAAGTTTGTTGAGTGGTGAGAAAAGTTCCCTGACTTTGCTGTGGAACCTCACTAAGCCCTGTGTGTGTGTGTGTGTGTGTGTGTGTGTGTGTGTGTGTGTGTGTGTGTGTGCGTGTGTGTGTGTGTGTTGCTTCTCTCATGCCACCTGCTATATGGTGACGATTTGAATGGAGGCTAAAAGTTGAAATTAGATCTCTCGTCACTGTTGAAGGGAAGAAGGCAGATGTGTTCCCTCTATCCAGATAAGATGTGATAAGATGCTAGAAATAAGATGAATTGTCTATCACACACACACACACACACACACCCCTCCCTCCTCTCCTCACTACTGCCTGGTAGATCAAGCAGCGGAGCTTAGCTGTTTGTTTGTCTTGCACTTTGTCCAGATTTTGTCCAGAGTCCTAGATGCAGCCGCTGCATCCACAGCCGTGTCAGGAGGTTTGAAATTGAGCAACGGTGCGAATTCCCTGAGAGCAGCCAAGTGGGACTGTGTTAAGAGGCCCCCTTTATCTCTGTCTCCCTCTCTTTCTCTCTCTCTCTTTCTTTCTTTCTTTCTCACTCCCGGTGTTTAGAGACAACAGTTTAGTTGATGTCTGTCTGACACTGGACGTCCGTGGACCTGCTGTCTTTAATTTTGCCTAAAGGCAGTAGAACAGCAAGGTGGTGCCTTTCAGCAATACTGACGCTCTACATGCATTCTGTGTGATGACAACTCTTCCCTGTCATCAAGGAGACAAGATCCCCACCCCACCCCACGCCACCCTCAAACACGCTCACACGCACACACAAACACACTGCCTCTGAGTTTCTGAGAGAACTGTATCTCGTGGCTGATCCCTTCTTGCTTGTTATGTTCCATCCTTCTGCTGAGCCCTTATAAGGCCCTCCTTCTCACGACACACGTCTCAAACAGTACGTCCAGCATGAGTGTGAGCCAGAGAGTGTGGATCACAGCAACGCCGTGCACTTCGGGAGTTTGTTTTTCGACTGGCTGAGCGACTGCCCCGTGACCACACGCAAGAAGCGCCATAGTCTGTTTGGTCAAAGGGTTTCTTTGAATCTCACTCACCTGATAGTTTGGGCATTGATTTCTTGCATTGCTTGTTTTGAGACAGACCGAGATATCGCTGCCCAATATAAAGCATCCAGTGGGAAACTACTTGTGTAGTGTGTGTGTGTGTGTGTGTGTGTGTGTGTGTGTGTTTGTTTGGGTCTGTTTTGACCCAGTAACTCTCTGGAAAGAGGGATAGTGGGGTATCAGTGCATGCCATCTCTCACCTCTGCTCCTTATGACAAATGCAGATAGTTCTGGGTCCGAGCTCTGATAAGCGCTCCCAGCTGGGGTGTGTGTGTGTGTGTGTGTGTGTGAGTGTGTGGGTCTGTTTTGGGGGTGGGGGCCCACAGTGAAGGGGGGGCTGGGATACAGTGGGAGTCTCTACATGGATCAGCATGCAGACTCAACAGCCTGCAAGGGTGGGGAATGTAAACATGACCAACGGCCCAGAGTGAGACAACAGAGAGAAAGAGAGAGATTTGGAAAACAAAAATGACAGTAAAGCAAGAGAGAAGAGGGAGAAGACAAAAAAAACAATTGTTTAAGAGATGGAGAATGAGTGCGTGTGAGAGGGGGGGGGGGGGGATGCAGAAACCTTAGAGTGGCTGCCAGCATTTCCCAGCAGCAGCAGCAGCAGCAGAGTTGGTGGGGGTGTCTGAGTGTGTAGGAGCCATGGGTGGTCTGGCGTACTGGACTCCTTATCTGGAAGTAAATGAGACACCCAGGGGGGTAGAGCAGAACTCTATCCTCTTACACAACACAGACACACACACACACACATACATTCACATCCACATACATCTCTTCCGTTGTGTATACCATAAGTAGCATACTGTATGTCGTCTCTGTCCAAGACTCTAGTCATAGCTACATGCTGTTATATATACTATAAGCTATAGTATGATATATGGCAACCCAGTATGCTAGTATGGTGCGGTGCTTACCGTTCGAGTCAATATAGCAAGGAATGATTACAATATTTAATACTACAATCAACCGCTTTCCGATGCTGTTTGAATTAAAGGATTTGGTGTCTGATTTCTGTTGGTCATTTTTGAGGATGGGAAGTAAAGCCCTGGAGCACCTTTAAACTTGTGAATTTTATGCATTGGTTTAAAAGACCTTAAACGTATCCACAACAGATGAGAGGAGGACAGGGAAGTATTACCCAGTTTGGTGTTGTGGCGGTGGTGCGGTGTGTCATGGTTACTGGCCCCCTTACTGACAGGTCACGTGGAGAGTGAGGGAGAGCTAGCAGTGTTTACGGAACAGACACTGCGCCTCACAAAAATAGCCGCGTGTGGAGACGCATAAAGTCAGATGGCAACACTCTGTGCTTAAAACAGGAATAAAAACACAGGCGGTTCCGTGTGGTCCACTTTTTGCGAGCCATCCTGTTTTCACAGTTGGAGTGGGCAAACAATCGAGGGACAGAGAGGGAGAGAGACAGCATCCACAAATAACACAGCAGGGGGGCTCCTCCATCTCTTCTGAGCTCACCCGGGCCAAAAGCCTGACAAGGGGATCTGAAGCCATCCCAGACAGAGCTGGCTTCCTCCACAAGGGTCGGCCAGAGGAGGAAGTGGATGTTTATCACCAACCGGATGGAGAGAGTGAGTGCACGTGCCACTCCAGAGTGAGAGTGGTCCCTTGAAGTCCTCACTTGCGTCTCTTCGACCAATGCTTACATTCACTAATGGGGAATCACTTGACTCAAATAAGTTATTGCATAAGGGGACTGACCACCCCAGAGTCTTACATTGTCAACATATTAAGCAGTAAAGGGAAGCTCACCTAGATGCATACATGAAAACATCCACTGAAGAAACTAGTTCCACGTGTAGGGATCCATCACTCGAGATGTTCAGTAATGTGACTCAGGGCACTCAGTGTTTTTCATTGTAAAATGTCATTGTCCAAATTAAGTAGCACACACAGGCTATTCATTATGGCCAGTAATGATTTTGTTAGAGATCAAAGATATGGCTATTAAATGACGTAAGGCTGTGTTCCCTTTATGTTGCTTGTTTTCTTTCGTCTTGCTTTGAAATCAGTAATTTCTCCTGCCAGTTGGTCTCTACTTTGCAGTCTTTTGTGATGTCCTTTCCGTCGCCATTATTTTTGTTTTCCCTGTTTTCTATTGTGCTGTTGTGTCTTTTTTCTGTCCTCTTTGTTTCTTCCTCCCCTTGTCTTTCTCTCTGTATCTGCTTTCTGTGTCTTTTCCGTGTGTTCTCTCTCTACTTTGAAGTCTCTACTCTACAGTGCCTGCACCTGACCTAAAGTCTGTGTGTGTGTGTGTGTGTGTGTGTGTGTGTGTGTCTGTGTGTGTGTATATCATTATACACAGGTGCTTTTCTGTGTATGTCCATTTGTCTTGTTGTTGTATGTGTGTGTTTTGCTTGATTGTGTGTATGGTTGATTGTGTGTATGTGTGCACGCACATATGGTTTTGTTTGAGGCTCTGTGTGGGTGTCCGTGTGTGTGTGTGTGTGTGTTTGTGTGTGTTTGTGTGTGTGTGTGTGTGTGTATGTGTGAAGGAGAGAGAGAGAGAGAGGGCCTCTGTCTGTCTGGATCTCTTGTGTGTGTATGTGTGTGTCTGTTTGTGTATGTCCGTGTGTGTCCCTCATTAGGAGGCAGCTGTTGGATGCTGGGATGGTGGGGGAGCCCCAGCCCAACCTCAGCCCCAATCACAGCCCCACTGAGGTCAGGCATGGAGCCTGCAGCACCCACCACAGCAGTGCTGGTGTAGAGGTGCAACCCCCCACCCCCCACCCCCCCAGGCGCTCAGCATCCACACGCTCTGCATCCGCATCTGCATCATGTGCATGGCCCCAGATACAGCATAGCTAAAGCACAGCATAGCGCCGGGGACATCTGTGAAACCACAACACCGGCCTCATTAGCAATCAGCATGGGCCCGGACAGCTCACGGGCATCCCAGTTGCTCACTAATGCAGACCAGGAGCTCAGGAGGAGGAGGAGGAGGAGGAGGAGGAGGAGGAGTGGAGCGAGGGAAGGAAAGGGAGAGATGTAGGGAGAGTGTATGATCTGAAGGGTGAAGAAGAGAGGAGATGAGAAAGAAAGAGAGAGAGAGAGAGAGAGAAGGGTGAGTCAGGACTGGCACAAGGCTCTCAGTGACTCAGGCCTGACGCAGCGCTCTGTAACCAGCAACACAATTATGGGATTTCCTGCCCCTCGGGCCTCTGGGTAGTGAGAGAAAAAAAAAAAAGAAACACAAATCCCATGTGGGACTCGGGAAGGTTACTCGAGGTTGACGGGGACCCACACGAGAAGGGAAGGAAGGCTTTGATGCATCAAGCACAGGGCTTTTCTCAGCTTCATTCCTTTCTGTTTTGTTTTGCTTTTGTACTTCCGAGAAGCAAGGGGAGTAAGTTTCAGTCCTTCCTCTGTTTCCCATAGAAGCCACCATGGAGGTCCTATAAACTAAAGGGGGTCATTTTTAGCTGCGGTTACACTTTTGCAGAAAGGGTGTCACTTGTGTGGGGGTATGAATTTCACATTGTGTAATCTGTCACCTCCACAAGCCAAAGCCAGACAGACAGACAGACACCATGTTGTTGTGTGTCTCAGTGCCAGGCTTTCTAACTGAATGGCTCGTCGTAAACTCCTCTGACTGGAGGGTGTGTGTATGCATGTGTGTGTGTGTGTGTGTGTGTGTGTGTGCACAGAGAAAGAGAGCAAGCGAGGGAAAGAGAGAGAGAGGAGAGAGAGCTGCTCTTCAGGCTTGGCTGGCCATGCATGTGCCAGTGGCCAACAAGGGTGGACAGAGAGAGAGAGAGAGACAGAGAGACAGAGAGATAGAGAGAGAGATCACAGCGCTGCCGGACAGCCAACAGATCCTGTCCTGCACCAGCCACTGATCTGGCATCAGTGGTGACAGACTGCCAAGAGGCTCTCTCAAATGGATGTGACCCAAGAGTGCAGCTGATGAAAACTGGTGGAAATTCCTCCTTGTTAATCAGTGATGTGCACTCACACAGCAGCCTCTGCCTCTGTCTGTGATCTGCAGTATACTGGGCCCAAGTTAGGCTCTTATGACCTTCTTAATTAGCCTCTGAATTTGTGATGAAATGTGAGCTAAATATCAGTGCAATGGTGGAGTTGCCTCTTTCCATTGTGGGCAATCAGTCCCAAATCCCCCTGAGCCCATGCATCTAACAGGAATTGGTTCCAGAGTTGGTTGTTGGTTTGTTGTCTCCAGAGAGTAGAGTTTGTGTCAAAAGTCATGGGTTGAATTCCCAAGAGGTGCTTCTGTCGTGCTTGGGTTACACAGCTCTGATATTTTCAGATTAAAAGTTAAATGCAGTATTTGGTGCACACACACGAGCATGGCTCCTTTTTGCCAGTAAAGTGTGTTAATGAGGGATAAATATTAACCATTGGCCCCCACGTGTC